>PVJS01031811.1:0-23166 GCA_004027185.1 Glis glis | reverse complement strand
TACCTGGCTTCCAACTAAATTTTATGTCAACATATTTCCAGCTAAAATAGTAACACTTACCTTGGAAATGTTTCATAGCTTTTGTTGTCTACGTTTTTCATATTCCACAAAGCATCCTATGGCCTTTTTTTTTTTGTATTCAGGATTGAACCCAGGGATGTTCTACCTCTGAGCGACACCCCCAATCCCCTTTTTAAAATTGTTCTGAAACAGGGTCTCACTATGACGCTGAGGCTGTCCTCGAACTTGGAATCCTCCTATCTCGGCCTCCTGAGTACTGGGATTACAGGAATGCACCACAACACCTGGAAATCCTATGGCTTTTCTATCCCCTTTCTGAAGAATTACAAAATGGAGTTTTTAAAGGGGAAGGGAAGAACTAACAAAAATTCATTGTGCCCCATGCATTCATTGTTTTTATGCATCCTCACAAAACCGGCATAGCAAGTAGGTATTTTCCACATTTTTGAGAAGAAGCAACTAAGGCTCTGAGATTTGAAATTATGTGTGAAAGTTAAAACAGTTACTTTGTGGTGAAGTCGAACATTCAAACCAACAATTGACTGATTTCAAAACCCAAGCATTAGCTGGGTACAGTGGTGTATGCCTGTAATCCCAGTACTTGGCTAAGACAGGAGTATCGCAGGTTTGAGGCCAGCCTCAGCAATTTAGCAAAGCTCCCAGCAACCTAGAGAGACCCTGATTCAAAACCCAAAATTTAAAAGAGGGTTGGGGGAGCCGGGCCTGGTGGCACATGCTTGTAATCCCAGTACTTGGGAGGCTGAGACAGGAGAATCATAGGTTCGAGGACAGCCTCAATAAGTAGTGAGACTCTCATAGACATAGTGAGACCCCATTTCAAAATAAAAATAAAATAGGGCTGGGGGTATAGCTCAGAAGTAGAATGCCCTGAGTTCAATCCTCAGTACCACCAAAAAAGGGGGTTGGAGGTATAGCTCTGAGGTAGAATGCCTCTGGGTTCAACCCCAGTAACTAACACACACACACACACACACACACACACACACACACACACACACATCCTGCTCCAATTCCTCCCAGGATAGATGTTTTGGTATAAACACAATGCTTCTGGCAAGACCATAGGGCAGCCGAGAGCATGTTCTTTCACTTTCTCTAAGCTACTGCATCTGCCCCTTTAATGTGAAATGTGAGTAAAAGTGTTTGGGGCCACCTGCAGTGTGTGCAGAACTTTTGTAGGAGGATGTGCAGCCTGTAGAGCCACAGGACCTACAAGGAACTTTCCTGCCTGTAGAGATATGGTTGGGGAATAATTAGAGATACACCCGAAGGTTTATGCACACTTGTGTTCATCACAGTGTCATTTGTAATCGCTACAAGGAGAAAACAATCCCACAGTAGGGGAATGATTAAATAAATTAGGAAGCGTCACATGGTGAAATATGACTCCCATTAAAAATCATATTTTCCAAGACAATTAAATTCAATGCCTGTTCCTATATTATTCCTAGATGCTGGAAGACTAAAAAAAAGTAGCTACAAAGAACAATACAAGGACAAGTAGAAAATTTTTAATATGGATCATTCACTAGATAATTTCCTCATATCATTTATCAAATGTAAATATTTGGATGTCATAAATGTAATGTAAAAATGTGCTAATTCTTGGAAGATGTGTGCTTATATATTTAGTGATGAAAACATCATTTAAAATATCTAATGATATGAAAAAAGCTCACTATGTAATATTAAGGCAATATTTTATTTTTCTTTAGAATATATATATATTAAAAAGATTACAAAGATACAGTAAAAGTGCTAGCTGTATGTGATACCAGGATGAAAAGGCAATGGCAAATGGCAAAGAATAAAAGAACACGAAAGTCCGTGACAAACCTTTTTTCTGAAAATCTTAGTACTTACACAGTGACCCTGGATGGTTAAATCCTGTCAGTTGTTGTGTTTGCTTTATGACACCAACTTATTTGAAAAGATAAACGTATATCCTCTGTGATTGGTGTCATTCTTCAATGGAAGAAAGGTAGAATTCCAATAAAGAAAACAAAAACAGAAAAAAAACACAGCTGGCTGTGGACAGTCAGCGTGGTGGTTCACCCCTGTAATCCCAGTACGTGAAAGGGTGACATAGGAGGATCACAGGTTCTAGGACAACTTCAGCAACACAGCGAGACTCTTGGCAATCTAGCGAGACCCTGTTTCAAAATAAAAAATAAAAGCTGTGTGTGGTGGCGCATGCTTGTAATCCCGGTACTTGGGAGGCTGAGCCAGGAGGATCACAGGTTCAAGGACAGTCTCAGCAAGTAGTGAGACTCTGATCAACCTAGTGAGACCTGTTTCCAAATAAAATAGGGCTGGAGGTATAGCTTGGAGGTAGAATGCCCCTGGATTCAATCCCCAGTGCCAAAATAAAATAAAAATAATATAGGACTGGTGGTGTAGATCCAAGGTAGAATGCCTCTGAGTTCTATTCCCAGTACCCCAAAAATAAAACCTATAGGGAAAGACCACTAGAGGACATGAACACAGATTTACATCTACCAGGAGGTGATCTGAAACCAGCCAGAAGGCACTGGGTTTAGACCCCGCCCCTTCCTCCCAGACACTGGTGCTAAGATGGGAGCTTGCTCCGGGCTTCCAGGGATGGAAAGCCTTCTGCTCTTAGTGAAGAGCAAACAGCCCTAAATAAAACTCAGTACAGCTGCATGGCCTCCGTTGCCAGGATACATGTACTGAACAGAGACTTTGCTCTGTCATCTTTTGGCAAGCGCAGACACAGGTGTCGGCCTCTTGTGATAGTGGTAACTCGAGTAATTTGAGGGGATTCACACAAATATTTGCAGCATTCTGAACACACAAACGTCCCTGAGTACAAACACTCCAGGCCCGATAAGATGGGGAGAAAAGTGAGTGTTCAGAGAAGGCTGAGTCCTGGGTCCCTGTCACCCACCCTGGAAAGGACAATGCATACACCAGGTCCCCGAAAGGACTCTGACAGGACATAAACACATCCCAACTGCACAGTTTTTGAGTCAAATAAATAAACACACTTGAAAAAAATGACATATATTTATAAAACGGGCCTATGACAGTGGGATTCGGGACAGTGAGGGCTAGTTCTCTCTATATTTTGAGTGAACAGCACATACACGGGATAGTCTAGATAACGAATTTGGTCTAGGTGAAGACGCGGGGTCTGAGCAGCTTTCTCTTACTGGTGTTGACATTGATTGTCTAATCGGCTCTTCATTGCGGTGTCGGGTTCATGGAAACTCTTAGTGGAGAGAACGGGGTTTTCTTTCAGATGACAGATGTGAAGACTTTCGATGCATTAGTCACCTGAATGAACAGTCACCTGGCGGTCCTAGAACTCATGCTTGGCGGCAGCTCAGGGCCAGGTCTTCAGATGTGGCTGTCCAGCGAGCAGATGGTAAGAGGGTCTGTGTTTGTCCCTTCATTTGGGAGGCAAGGGGAAAAAATGGGCCTGAGAGCCTCCTGGAAAGACGCGGGAGGGAAACTGTAGATGAGGGACTCGTCTGTCACGTTGTAGAAGGCGATGTGTCCAGACTCGTAGTCTAAGAAAACACCAACCTTATGCACAGGATCTCGGACATGTTGCCCTTTCAAAGGCGATGAGACCCACAGACTGTAATCCTCCCCGATCTTTAGGCCTATGAGTGAGAAGAGGTCCCCGGGGGGTTTGGGGAGGTTCCCCTTCCTGCACACGGAGTCTTTGCAGATACCCACTTCCCACTCGGTCTTGTTTCCCACTTCCACCTCCCAATAGTGTCTCCCATGGGTGAAGATCTGAGCCCCCAGCACAGTCGCGGACTGGTCAAATCTCTCTGGGTTGTCAGGTAACTGCTGTCTGATTTCTCCGTATCTCACACTTTTTAGATCCTCAGACAAGACTAGACAGGCGTTGGCTGTGGCTGGATCCAGAGTTATCTCTGCTGCAAGAGGAGAAAAGAATGAATTCTACTGGGGAATGAAACTGACCAAATTATGTTATGTGCATGTACAAATACCTAACCATGAATCCCACTACTCTGTATAATCACAAGGCACCAATAAAATTTTAAAAAATGGATCCTCCTTTGACATCCGTGGGAACCCTCCCACATATGTGTAATTCAAGCTGTATTCTTAGTGTTTAGTCCTATTCTTGAAATGTAATTGAAGGGAGTATGGTGGGAGTTGGGTTGGGTTGGCTCAGAACAAAACCTCTGAGCTCACTTTTCACTGTTCCATAGAGCAGAGTGAACCTCTACAAAGAAGCAGGAAAGACTCATGTGGAGAAAGATATTTAGCTGCCTGAGAGGGAGAGAAGAGTCTCTAATCAAGGATTGGAAGTTCTGTTTTTAAGGCAATTTTAGACTCAGAGCGATTTATCCACAGGAGGATTCCTTTTGTGGTTAGTACTTATGTTAGCCATGGTGGATTCTGGTCCATCAGTCTGGATGGGAAAGAAATGCAAGCTATTTTCACTTGCTGAACTCCTACTAATGCACCAAGCATTTTCTACACATTATCTCATTTAATCATTGCAAGTACTGTTAATTTTTCTCACTTACATAAAAAAGAAAATGGGTTCATAACGATTAACAAACTCCATCAAGATTACAAAGTTGTTGGACGTGGTGGCACATGCTTGTAATCCCAGTACCTGGGAGGCTGAGACAGGAGGATCATAGGTTCACCGCCAGCCTCAGCTACTTAGTGAGACCCTCTGCAACTTAGTGAGACTCTGTTTCAAAATAAAGAATAAAGCTGGTGTGGTGGCGCACACTTGTAATCCCAGTACTTGGGAGGCTGAGACTGAGGATCCAGGTTCACGGCCAGCCTCAGCTACTTAGCGAGGCCCTCCGCAACTTAGCGGGATCCTGTTTCAAAATAAAGAATAAAAAAAATAGGGCTGGGGGTGTAGCTTGGAGGTAGAATGCCCCTGGGTTCAATCCCCAGTACCGCCAAAAAAGAAAAAAGATTACTAAGTTACTGAGTACTTGAATAGCAATTCCTAATCAGTATGTTTCATATGTCGGGTTTGAACCCAGCTTCACGCGAGTTAGTGCAACTCCCAGTGACAACGTAATGAAGCACACTGCGAGCCAGTGTGATGCCTCCTCTCCCACCCTCCTGGGAGGAGGTCACAAAAGGGGCCTCCATCTTCCACTGACTCTCCACCAGGATGAGGTGCCCCTCTCATACAATTTTGTATATCTTTATTTATAAACTGAATCCTAACCAGATCAAACTATCTGTGTGATTAATGCCAGTCCCTTCAATTTTCCTGAAAATTCTGTGAAAGCAAAAGCAGCATCCGTCTTATTTGTCATCGTTAGTAAGCTCAAAGCCCAATAGCACTGGGCAGAGTAGACACTTACCAAACATGTCCAGTCCAAAGCTAATTAGGCTTTTCTTTAAATGCAGATTGTCAGCAAGATAAAACTAAGAATTAATGCTGATCTGTCTTGGTCTTACCCAGCCTAAATATCTACAACATGCTAAAAGGGTAATTTTTCTGAATGTTTCCTCACAGGGATTTAAGAGTTTAAATCAGTTTTTGTCTTAACAGGAGGAGAGCTAAATATGCAGAAACCTCTACATGAGAGGTATGGGTGTGCATGTGCACAGGGTGGAAAACACAGAATAAAAACAAAGGAAGGACCAGGACTCCACAGATGGAGAGCAAAGCCAGGCAGAACATCGAGTCTCACTGCTGCTCTCTGCTCAAGCACAGAGAGGGTCCATAGCCAGCCTGCGGTGCAGTGCTGACGCAGGACAACCCAACTGAGAGGGGAACATCGGAGGCTGAATATTTGACATTAGGCAAAGCTGCCCAAGAGCTCAGGTGTGTGTCCCGTAACATACACTGAAGTTAGCGTTAAAGATCCTCAGAAGTTTAGCAAGTCGGGCTGACTTACTGCTGAATTTTCTTAGCATCTCCCTCATTCCAGTGATGCGGCACAGACTCAGTTCCGTGGCAGAGGCCTCTGGACACTGAAGCAGGAGTGATTCGCTCCTAGAAGACAGTGGAGATCTTCATTCTCCCCCTGGCACAGACCAGACCGTGCGACCTGTGCCTACGTGAGGGTCCATCTCATCCCACCCCACAACACAGACACCCATCCCCATCTCTGCATCTGTTTCATCAGCACCGGATCCCCGCATCTTACAGAACTCAACGCTTGATGGAAACCTACCTTTCCAGGGCACCTCTTACTTCCTAAGGGTAGAAAAGAAAGAAGGTTAGTGTTCATTCATTTTGATCACCAGCAAAGACTGAATTAATTTTAGAAACACTCCTTTCAAAGTTTACAGAATCAATTTCCCATGGTCCAAGCATACCTTGAAAGGGTGCACATATGGAAGGAAAAAAAAAGATCACCAATTTCTAGGGATGGATTTTGGTGGACATATTTCTCACAATGACTAGAGAATACTTTGTTCTTTTTCTCATACCATCACTTGTCAAGAGAACCTGTTGTGCTGGGCATGGTGGCATATTCCTGTAATCCCAGTACTTGGGAAGCTGAGACAGGAGGATGGCAGGTATGAGGATGGCCTCAGCAATTTAGTGAGACACTTAGCAACTTAGTGAGACCCTGTTTCAAAAAAAAAAAAAAAGCCTAGCATGGTGGCGCATGCCTGTAATCCCAGTTTTTGGGAGGCTGAGACAGGAAAATTGCAGGTTCTAAGCCAGCCTCAGCAACTTAGTGAGACCTTCAGCAACCTAGCAAGACCCTGTTTCAAAGCAAAAAATAAAAAAGGCTGGTAGTGTAGTTTGGAGGTAGAATGCCTCTGGGTTCAAGCCTCAGCACCACAAAAGATAAATAAATGTTTTAAAAGAAAAGGAACCTGTTGTTAATAAAAGAGCCAAATATTAGCCTCATTTTTCAATGCCTCAGGTAGCCAGAAATGAGCAAAGAAAAACCACAGTGAAGCGGGGCGTGGTGGCGCACGCTTGTAATCCCAGTACTTCGGGAGGCGGAGACCGGAGGATCCGGGTTCGTGGCCAGCCTCAGCTCTCTCTCTCTCTCTCTCTCTCTCTCTCCCTGTCTCTCTCTCTCTCTCTCTACCTAGTGAGGCCCTCCGCAACTTCATGAGACCCGGTTTCAAAATAAAGTATAAAAAAATTGGGCCGGGGGTGTAGCACAGAGGTATAACGCCCCTGGGTTCAGTACCGCAAAAAAAAAAAAAAGAAAAAGAAAAACCGCAGTGAGAGCTGAGGCTACGCCTGTGGAGTTGGGTGGTTTGTTTGGAAGGCGCACAATTAAATGATAGCATCCTGTGAAACCCGCCCAAAAAACAGACCTAAAGCTGGAGTCGGCTCACATGGCTTATGCTTGAGAAGGTTCTAGAGAATGCCTAGGAAGGCAATAGAACAAATTGGTGAGAAAAATGGAGTCGGCACAAGAATGCTTGGGTTCTGCAACCTATTAGTTGTTTGACAGGCAAATTACCTTACTGCCCCAGGTCTATAACCCCATTTTGTAAGCGACAATCACCTGTACCATAATAGTCCTTATCTTCATGAGGTTTGAGAAGATTATACTGAATGTGCTCAGGACATAGTGAATACTCTTTAATAAATGTAGTGTTTGACAAACCTGAGATTGCAAAGGGAAGCACAGGAGAAGCTGCTTGGGCTAATCTGGGGTCGTTTTCCCTCTGCTTTTCTTCCTTCTCCTTTTTTTTTTTTTCCTTGTGGTACTGGGAATTGAACTCAGGGGCATTCTACCTCTAAGCTATGCCCCCAGTCCTTTTTACTTTTTATTTTGAAAAAGGGTCTCGCTAGGTTATGACAGTCTTGCTACATTGGTGAGGCTGGCCTCGAACCTGCAATCCTCTTGTATCTGCCTCCCAAGTACTGGGATTACAGGCATGTGCCACCACACCCAGTTTTTCCTACTTTTTGAAATTTTATTGACAAACTGTCAATTATTTAGGAAAACTACTTTTAGGGCAGAACTTAGTTTTTCAGGTGAATAAAGAAAGATGTATGTCGTATGGCTTGAAATACTATATGTTTTTCTATGAATTTTCAAGTACACTCCTGAAGTGTAGCCTCACCTCGAAGGACTCTAGACTTGAGTTCTGACACGTGGACTCTATCTGTCCGATCATCTTGCTTAGGCTCCTGACTTGCTGGGTCAACTGGATCTCGTTATCCCTCAGCTTCTTCATGTTCTCCCTCTCCTCCTTTTCCAGGAGCTGGAGCTGGAGCTGCTCCTCTTCCTTCAGGAACTGGTGCATTTTCATGTATTCCGACACAACCACCTGCTTACAAGTCTTTGTCTCTTCCTGCCACCACACACGCGCGTGCACACAGACAAACAGTATAATAAAGTTAGTAATACAAACACTCATAGCCATAGATTTTTTAATCCTTACAAAGTCCTACAGTTCTGCTGTGACAATTCTTAAAACCTCATACATTATATATATAAATATATATATATATATATATTATATATATATTTTATGAGTGTGTGTATTTGTGTATGGTACTGAGGATTGAACCCAGGGGCATTCTATCTCTGAGCTATACCTCCAGCCCTACTTTACTTTTTATTTTGAAACTGGGTCTTGTTAAGTTGATGAGGGCTTCACCAAGTTACTGAGGCTGACCTTGAACCTGTAATTCTCCTGTTTCAGTCTCTCAAGTACTGGGATTACAAGCATACACCACCACACCTGCCATAACATATATCTTCTATCGCCTAGCTGAGTGGAGAGTTTGGTGTTTTTGAAGATGTGTATATTATATATATGATAGAAATCAAAACCAAAACTTCTGTTCCCAAGGAGAATGTCACTACTGGAGAAAACCAAAAATACACACAAAAAATGACAGGTGATAAGCAGTACTATGATTTTAAAAAGCAAAGTTAACTAAGAAGAAAAATTATGAAAAATATAGATAAAATACTTATTCAGTGAAAGTAGGCATTGAATCACATACTAGGAATAGAAATATATATATTTCTATTATATATTTATATCATATATAATATATATATTTATATATGATATATATAAATATATATAAATATTTATACATTTCTATCATATATAAATATATATCATATATACATAAATATTTATATATTTCTATCATATATAAATATAAATATATATCATATATATTTATATATATATATGTAAAATCTCACAAATAGTCACTCTTAAGAACTCAAAGTCTATCGGGCGTGGTGGCGCATGCTTGTAATCCCAGTACTTGGGAGGCTGAGACAGGAGGATCCAGGTTCGCGGCCAGCCTCAGCTACTTAGCAACTTATTGAGATCTGGTTTCAAAATAAAGAATAAAAAAATAGGGCTGGGAGGTAGCTCAGAGGTAGAATGACCCTGGGTTCTATCCCCATACCGCAAAAAAAAAAAAAGAACTCAAAGTCTATTGGGACACTTAGACACCCACTTTTTTAATATTTTGGGTATTTTGGTACGGGGATTGAACCCAGGGGCAATCTGCCTCCGAGATACACCCCCAGCCCCTTTTATTTATTTTTTATTTTGAAACAGGGTCTTGCTAAGTTGCTGAGGGTTAGGATTAGGACCAGGACTAGAAAAATTGTCTTATTTCCTCCTGACCTGTCACCACATGTCCCTGTAGTCCCCTCATAGAATCATAGAGAAGAACCAGAGTAAGGCAGATACTGACCTTACACAGGACCACTCTCTCCCTCTCATGGGTCAGTATGGCCTGAGCTTCTTTCTTCTTTTTACGCAAAATATTTAGAATTTCCTGGAGTTTCTCCTGCAATAGAAAGAAACTTTGTAGCAAATGACTGGAGTACCAGGCTGTGAAGAGACCTTGACAGCCAGTCACAAGAAGACAACTGGCACTCTAAACTAAGGGGGAAAGCAGGATCCACGCAAGTTTGTCGTGTGGTCCCTGGAGACCAGCACCCATGATTGTCACCAACAGAGAATACTGTGGGAATTAGGTGCTGGAAGCAAGGCTTGGGGGCACATGCCTGCAACCCCAGTACTTGGGAGGCCGATATAGGAGGATCGCAGGTTTGAGGCCAGCCTCAGCAAATTAGCGAGATCCTGTTTCAAAATTAAAAAAATAAAAATAAAATAAAAACATAAAAAGGGCCAGGTGTGTAGGTTGGAGGTAGAATGTCCCCTGAGTTCAATCCCCAGTACAAAAAGAAAAGCACTGGAAGCTGATGTGTGTTCTGAGATTTTGTTGAGCAGCCAATCTTACTTTGTGTTGCTCTTCAGCCTCACTGGAGAAATACACTCTGTTTATTCCATGACTCTGGGTGGAAAAGGTATTCACACTCTGATCGTCATCAGAGAACGTCCTGGAGGTGGACGGCATCCTCCCGCAGCCCAGCTCCTCCTCGCTCTGCAGCACCTGGGACCGGAGCTGCCTGCCGATGCTGGCCAGCCTCCCCAGCCGCTCATTGGGCTGGAAGTGAGGCCCCCCCAAGGTCCTCCAGCACTCGGGACAGGACAAAGGTGTGTTGTGTTCCTCCCAGCTCTTAAGGAGGCACATCAGACAAAAGCTGTGCCCACACTCGGTGGTCACTGGGCTCTTGAAATAGTCCAAGCAGATGAAGCAGGTAAGCTCTTCCCTGAGGTTCTCCATCAGATCTGCCGTGGACATTTTGTCAAGGATGGACATCAGGACAAGGTCACGCTTCTATTCTGGGGTTAGAGAAGTCCTCCCCGCGGTTCTATTGTTTTGAGTAACGAGTGGTTGATCAGTTGCTCTGTTGTTATTACAAGAAACGCTTACTCTCCCTTGTGCCTGATTTTACCAATTGACATATACTCTCCCAACACAAAGCCAATTGTGACTCAGCGTGGAACTCCTGTACACTGGGTTCATCATCAACCACAAACTTTTACTGAAACCTCTCCATGCAAGCCACCCACTGGGAACAGGAGATTTGCCCCTACCAGAGTCATCATTTTCAGAGTTGGTTATTGTAAATAAATAGCACCATGAAACCTCTTAAAATATTGCTTTTTGGCTGGAAGTTTAGGTTATTTGGTGAAAATCAGTAAAGAGATTTGAATTACAGTGATCGCTGATAAAATCTTAATTGGAAGTATGATCTCAATCTTTTAAGAAACTGCACTAAGGAAAACCAGTTGAGAAATGAAAGAAGAAAACCGTCACATACATTCCTTTCCTCAGTAAACCCTTTGCTTGGTCAAGCTTTCTGCTCCCTTCACTGGGACTGCATAATTTAATGTTATTCATTCCAAGAAAATGAGTACTAGTCCATTGAAATATTCCTTGACTTTAGATGTACAATGATTACCAGAGTTATACTCATTGTCCTGCCCTGCAGACCAAAATACTCACCCACTTGCCATCATGGGAAGCATCTAAAATGGCATTCTTGTAGGAAGTTGCCTCAAGAGGCTATTACACTGCAGAGTGGATGAAGAAAATAATATCTTAGTAAAGATAGTAAATATAATTTTGCTTACTCATTTTCATCCTTTGAAAATGTCCTAACTAGGCATTCTCAAACCCTTTATTCTCTGTCACCTCCTACTAAAAAGGCATTATGTCATCAGAAATTTTTCTTAGAACCATAAAAAATTAATGTGTATTACAATTAAATAAAATATATAACAATGCATGTATATTATAGACACTGTTCCTCACTTGCAGTACTGTCTGGCATAAATGTTGTCATTGTTTGCAAATCCCTCAGATACAAGTATATAAATTCAGAATCGGGTACTAGTAATGAGAGCACTGCGGTACTGTTGTGAACTATCCCCTAGAGCAGTCTTTAATCTTCATTTATTTCATGTTTGCGTTGTCGTTGTTGAGCTCGGTCAAGAGATCTGTGACCACTGTGACTAGTAACAATATTACAAATTCACAATGTCACATGCTCATGAGTCAGTTCTTACCATGGCCCAACTTTCACTCGCTATATGCCAGAAAGTAGAAGTGAGACCATAACGCTCTTCTACAGAGTCTCGCCCGTCTGACTTTCCCACAAAGCTCCTCAGACCATATTTCTTTGTCCTTCCTGTCACTCCCCCACTTGGCAACCTTCCATGGGTCTCCAGTACCCAAGTTATTCCAGTAACTTTTTTCTGACTTCCAAGCTCCCACAATCCTTCTTTCCCACTTAATCTCCCACAGGATATTGGGCATTTCCTCATCTTGAACTTTGAGAAAAAATAAATTTTCCAGCCCTAAATGTTTCTCCCTCTATTTTCCTTCATCCTAGCCAAAACTCACCTTTCTGAAGTCATTAATTCAAAATGTTTTAAACATATATCCCTTATGTAGTATTTGTGAATAACTGGGATGAGAATTTAAGCTGAGAAAAAGAAGCTATGAGAGCAAAGAACTGTATTATTTTAAATAGGAAGAGAGGTGGCATCATTGAGGTCATGAAATTTCTGCTGCTTTTAGCTTTCAGGCACAGCTTCAAAATACTGCTAGGAGAGAATCTTAAGAAAGGATCTTGAAAAAAAAATCTACAAAGACTCTAAATGCCACCATCAGGAAAAAAATTTATGGACTACCACCACCTCCACTTAGTGTGTTATACCCAAACAAACCCACAAAGAGGCCTTAACATGGACCAGAATCATTAGAGTGAGCGCTCCAGCGGAGTTGTGGTGCATCACAGAGCCAGGCTTCCAATTTGGAATAGGGATACTGGCATATTCTACATTCAAGGCACACTTCAGCATTCTACTTTCCTCTTCCAAATCAACTCCTTTCTTGTATAGGCTTTGTAACATAACCGTGTCTTATTCATCTGATCCAGAGGAATTCTTTGCACATAGCAAGGGCTCACTTTATCTGTAAAAAGGTTTCCAATTGGCTGGGCATGATGGTGCACACCTGTAATCCCAGTACTTGGGAGGCTGACACAGGAGGATCGCAGGTTCAAGACCAGCCTCAGCAATTTAGGGAGACTCTCAGCAACTTAGTGAGACCCTATTTCAAAACAAAAAAAATTAAAAAGCACTGGGGGTGTAGCTCAGAGGTAGAATGCTCCTGGGTTCAGTCCCCAATACTGCAAAAATAAAAAATCTGTCATTTCCTATCAGTGTGGAAGTGACAGACTATCCAACCAATGGTTTAGGACAAGTAGAAGCAGCCATCTGGAAGAATAAAGTTGCATCTCTACCTAACAACTCTTACCACGTTTGTTCCAGATGGAGATATGACTGTTAGGCGTGTGTGCATGCGCGTTTCCCCTCTCTAATTATGAATTTCTCTTTATATTATTTTCCTTTGTGACGCTTTCTTCACCTTATTTATTTACATTATATGTGTGAGGGTTTTTTTCTAGATTTAACTACATCTAGAAAAAAGTAAGGAGCATCATTAGTAAACGTGGTGGAAGAACAGACCATATCATAAGAAGCGATGATTGGCAACACAGTAGAAGTTTAAAGCCTTACTTAGGGGAGGCTTTTCAAAGCATGCCACAGAGCTTAGGTACCACTAGGGAAAACATTAATAATAGCTAAAATTAAAGACTTTGTACAGCAGAATAAATAACTAAACGAATTTTTGAAATGTCAATCTAGGAAAGAGAATTTGTGACATGTGTCAAATGCCTACTCTTGAATAATGAAGATGTCCTACATGAATGTATATGTAAAAATAATAGCTCTTATGAATCTATAGCCACTTAAAAGATAGCAGATCTCAGCCAGGCATGGTGGTGGCACATGCTTGTAATCCCAGTACTTGGGAGGCTAAAACAGGAGGATTACAGGTTCAAAGGCAGCCTCAGTAATTTAGCAAAGTCCTCAGCAACTGAGACCCTGTTTCAAACTGAAAAATAAAATAGGGCTGGTGTTGTAGCTCAGAGGTAAAACATTGCTGGGTTCAATCCTCATTACCACACAGAACAACCAAACAAGAAAGATAACAAAGCCAGGTATGGTGACACACAACTGTAATCTCAGTACTTAGGAAGCTGAGACAGGAGGATCTCAGGTCTGAGGACAGCCTCAGCAGTCAAGCCCTGAAGCTGGACCGGCTTGGGTGTCTTCCCATTCCCCTCAACTGCCCACTGGTAATTGGTGCTAGATTCCGCCAGGAGACGCTCCTCCTGTATCCAACCATTATTTGTAGCCACACATGTTAAGCTCAGAGGAAGCTTCTAACATAGCTCTTAGAAAGAGCCAGTGAAGCCAGGCATGGTGATGCAGGCCTGTAATCACAGCACTTGGGAGGCTGAGACAGGAGGATCTCAGGCTCAAGGCCAGCCTCAGCAATTTAGCAAAGCCCTCAGCAACTTGGTGAGACCCTGTTTCCAAATAAAAACTAAAATATGGCTTGGGGTATAGCTCAGAGATAGAATGCCCCTGGGATCAATCGGAAGGAAGGAAGGAAGGAAGGAAGGAAGGAAGGAAGGAAGGGAAAGGAAGAACCTCTTGAGTACATTTGGAGCCAATTTTTTTTTCTCAAAAATGCTCTTTCTTGGATACTGAGGAGCAAAGACCCAAGGAAGGGTCCATTGGGCTGGGGTGCCAATATAGTTAGAGAGAGCCCTACAGAAGAATCAGGGTTCTGGGTATGGCTGGGAATTAATGAATTGTAGAAATTCATGCTAATAACCAAGTGCTGCATAAGTTTCCTAAGGGAGACTATCTGGAAGTATTAAAAACTAAGAGCTAGCTGTGCCTGTAATCCCAGTACTTGGGAGGCCAAGACCGGATATTGCAGGTCCCAGGCCAGCTTCAGCAACATAGCAAGACCATCACAACTTAGCAAGACTCTGTTTAAAAAAAAAATTTTTTTTTAAGGGCTGGGGGTGTAGCTTGGTGGTAGAATGCCCCTGAGTTGTTCAGTTCCCAGAACACAAACAAACAAACAAACAGACAGACAGACAGACAAACAAAAAAAAAAACCCTAAGAGCTAAATACATTCAAGGCGCTGTGGTACAGGGGCATGGCATATCCCTGTGAACACGACTGAAACCAGGGAAGCTAAAGCAGACTGCGGGAATATTTGGGGAAGAGCTCCCCAAAAGATGGAAATCCCTTGCTGACAGTGCAGCTGGGGACAGAAAGCATATTTCCTGGGCCAGGCCCCTGACAGTTCATATCTCACTCCCACTCCCCACATAGACTGTCTTCAAGGTCCCCCTCAACTCCCCCTCAACCTCTCAATCCCATATAGCAGTTCCCTAATAATAACAAATAAAACCACCCCACAAAGACTGGGTTCTGAGGCAGCTGGAGGCTAATCCCTCATCCCCCAGGCACACTTTCACTCTGTTCCTACCAAACCACCTCTTTTCCTCCTTCTCTTACAAAGAGAGTCTCAGGGTGATGGTCTGTAGTGAATAGCATTCTAGGAGAGCCCTGGGCTAGAAAACTTCAAGAGCCAGAGAGCTTAATCCTTCCCTACCTCCCTGAACAAAGGCATCAACACAAGTCATGTGCACGTGTGTGTGTGTGTGTGTGTGTGTGTGTGTGTGTGTGAGAGAGAGAGAGAGAGAGAGAGAAAGAGAAAGAGAGAGACAGACAGACAGACACACACACAGACAGACAGACTAGGGATTGAACCCAGGGGCATTCTACCTCTGCACTACACCCCCCAACACTTTCTATTTTTTATTTTAAAACAAAGTCTCACTAAGTTGCTTGGGGTTTCGCTAAGTTGCTAAGGCTGGTCTTGATCTTCCCGTCTCAGCCTCCTAAGTGCTGGAATTACAGGTGTGCCCCACCACACCGTCTACAAGTCTTGTTTTGAGTGCCTCTTAAGAAGTTCGAAAGAAACTCCCGGAGCTGGGCATGATGACGCACACCTGTAATTCCAGTACTTGGGAGGCTGAGGCAGGAGGATCTCAGGTTCGAGGCCAGCCTCAGCAATTTATTGAGATCCTTAGCAACTTAGTGAGGCCCCCATCTAAAAATAAAAAATAAGCTGGGCGTGGTGGTGCATGCCTGTAATCCCAGTACTTGGGAGGCTGAGACAAGAGGATTGCAGTTTTGAGGACAGCCTCAGCAACATAACAAGACTCTCAGCAACCTAGTGAGACCCAGTTTCAACACAAAAATAAAAAGGGCTGGGGTGTAGCTTGGAGGTAGTATATGCTTGAGTTCAATCCTCAGTACAGAAAGGAAGGAAGAAGTGGAGGGAGAGAGGGAAACTCCAGTTGGTGGCACTCACCTTAAGCGCAAGGCTATTTACAGGTTGAGAGCTCCAAGCTTTAATGTACAGCGGGGGATATGCTGGCTGAGCTAGCAAGGCGCCGGAGATGTCATGGACGGGATTTTAAGAACAGTGAATGTGAGAAGCACTGAGGAAAATTGAAGAGCTTGTGTGCTGTGCGAGAGGCCCTGTGAGGCCTGCTTCACATCACAGCGTGGTTACTGCCGAGAAGGCAAAAGAACCTTCATGGTAAGATTGTCTTCTCTCTGGAAGTTTCAGGGGCTCGTTCTCGCTCATTCTTTCCTTCTTTAAAACCTTTGGTCTTGAAACTTGTACCGACCATCTAAATCATTTTCCATCTTTGACCTGTCAACAGAGCAGGCTCTGGAGCTCCAAAGCCCTATTTTGACTGGGAGTAACTGCTAATTTTCACATTTTAATACATACTTAAGTGTGTGTTCTGCCTTCTAGTTTTTAGATCCAGCATAGAGAGCTCTAGGAGGAATTAATAGTGATCCTTTTCAGAATAAGGCCCAAGAAATTCTGAATTTTCTACACAAGGCGTTAGAATCTCACAAAAGAATACCTCCCTTGGAAAATAAAAATAAACAGGTAACTATTCTTGGGATTCTTCCAAATAAGGACAGCCTCATGATCGAGGAGGACTTTCCAGTGAACCCAGGGTCAGAAGTTGAAGCTTCACCTTACCACAGCATAAACACCAACTTGCTCAAATGCGAGGTCCTGCAATGTTCTAAAGGCTGAAAAACATAATAAGTTTCTGCCTCAAGGAAGCTAGCCTCATGAGAACACCAGAAAAGTAATTGGACAGTCATGATTTAGAACCTATAATAAAATGGCTGTAGTGGGTATTGAAGAAACTAAACTCAGACATAGTTCCTAAGAAATATTTAAGGATTCTGCCCAAGGGGCACTTCTCCCACCCTAATTTGGCTTGGGAGAACAGGGAGGTACAGAAGACACAATTATTAAGTAGAAAGAACTAGAAGTAGAAATAAGTCAACCTCCTTGTATTAGTCACTTTTTGTTACTGTAATTAAATAACTGAGGCAGGCTACTTTATTAAAAAGGGAGGCCTATTCAGTTCATTGTTTTGGAGGCTGAACGTCCAAGATTGGATGTCTTCATTGGCTTGGACTCTGGGTGAGTGTCTCAGCAGATGGCATCATGGTAGGTGCTATAGTTTGGATCTTGAATGTCCCCCAAAGTTCCATTTGGTCCTTGGCTTGGTGCTATTAGGTGGTGGAACCTTTAAGAGGTGTGGCGTGGCGGGAGGTGCTCAGGTTATCTGGAGCATGCCCTCAAAGGTGAATGCCCTCAGTCGCCTCTCTCTCTTCTGCTTCCCAGCCATGAAGGGAGTGGTTTTGCTCCACCACATGTTCCCACCATGATGTGCCGCTTCGCCACAGGCCCAAAAGCACATGCCAACCAATCATGGACTGGAACCTTTTCTCTCTATAATGATGATCTCAGTTATTTGTTATAGTAATAGAAAGCTGACTAACACCGCGCGAGTGTATATGGGAGTAAGAGATCATATGGACAGGCAAAAAGCCAGAGAGCAATTTAGTGGTCAGGCTCAAGCTTTTATAGCAACTCCCACATGTGAGAACTAACTCAGGGTCCCATGAGACCTACCTTAATTCCTTCCAAGGTCAATGTCCTTCAGTAACCTGAGCACCTCCCTCCAGACCCCACCTCTGGAAGGTTCTACCACCTCTCTCCTCGCCACACCGAGGACAAACCATAGTGCTCCTCGTCTTCAAGTTACAGGCGAGGCCTTGTAAATGTAAAAGAATTGTACTTAATTCCAAAGTAAATGCATACTCACTTACTTACTAAACAAGACTGGCATGAACAGATTTATTTTTGGGAGTGGGCAGAGGGCTGAGGATCAAACCCAGGGCCTCACACATGCTAGGCAAGTGCTCTACCACTGAGCTACATTCCCAGCCCCACATTTTTCTTTTGGCTAATGACTGTCTGAAGATTGGGTTCAGAATATTTCAAACTTGACAGCTAGTCGCAGTTGTCAGTTAAAATCTGAACTGGGATCCTGTCAGTGGGGATGGAAAGAATTGGACTGTAAAGGAGACGAGAGAGCTAAGACTTGATGAATAACTATAGAGCTACAGAGAAGATATTCATTCATGGTCAATAGTTAATACCAGTATTCTTTTCACATGCATGCACACGTATGTGTATGTATATGTGTATATGTATGTGTGTGTATATGTGTGTGTGTGTGTGTGTGTGTATGTGTGAAAGAGAGAGAGAGAGAGAGATACTTAGGGTTGAACCCAAGGGCACCCTACCTCCAAGCAACACCCCCAGTGTATTTTTATTTTTGTTTTGCTTTTGTCTTACTAGGTTGCTAAGATTCTCACTAAATTGCTGAGGTTGTCCTTAAACCTGCAATCCTCCTGTCTCAGCTCCCCAAGTACTGAGATTGCAGGCATGAGTCACCACACCCGGCTAATACCAATATCCTTTTTGGGGGGCGTTAATGGAGATTGAACCCAGGGGTGTGCTACCTCTGAGTTACACCCCCAGCCTTTTTTATTTTTTATTTTGAAAGAGTCTCTCTAAATTGCAGAGGCTGGCCTTGAACCGATCCTCCTATCTCAGCCTCCCAAGTACTGGGATTACAGGTGTGTGCCACCATGCCTGGCTAATACCAATATTCTCACACAACTGAATGGACATGATTCTTTTGACATAGGGAGAGGATAGTGTGATATATGTGTTTATACATTTCATTTTGGATAGGTTGACGGAGGTGCCTGCACAATCTGAATAGAGATTTCCAGTAGTCAACATATGAGTCTAAAGATCTGAACTACAAATAAAGGTTTGGCGTAGAGAGGTAACTGAAAATGAGAGAACAAGTAACTTTCTAGGAAGAACATGTAGAAAGAGAGCACCCAGTTCACAGAAGACAGGTGAAATTCAAAGTTCATTAGCTATGAAGCATCCTTGACAGTTGTCCTACTCAGATTAGACATTAACTGTAGGGCTAGAAAGAGCAAGTTTCTATAATGCAAATAAGAGATTTGTTTTAATATGATAAGAAGGTCACATTGGTTAAATATGACTTTTTCCCAGCACACTGAAGTCTGGTTCCAAGTAAAAACAGTTGAACTCAATTAAATGCACAAGCCATCATTGTGGTAATCTCTCTGCCACCATGATGACCACACGCCCCACATTCTCCGTGGCTCATTTCAACAGATGATCTGTCTTAGAGATGCTTATCTCGTTCCTATGTGCACTGTGCCCTTGCCACCCAAATTCAGCAGCCTCAATCCTTTTCCAAACTGCCTATCAAATAACTTAAACTCCTTGAAACACCTGGCTCAATACCATAAGCCGGGCGTCGTGGCACATGCCTGTAATCCCAGTATTTGGGATGCTGAGACAGGAAGATTCCAGTTTGGAGGCCAGACTCAGCAACTTAGTGAGACTCTCAGCAATTTAGCGAGACCCTGTTTCAAAATAAAAAATAAAAACAAGGCTGGAGTGTGAGTCAGAGGCAGAATGTCTCTGAGTTCAATCCCCAGTACCAAAAAAAAAAAAAATTACCATATATTTTTGGTTTTGTTGTTAAGAGATGTTTACATGTCTTTGACTCTGTGTGTGAGGGGGTTATTAACATTTTTGAGTTGTGTAGGTTAGAGCATTCTGCTGTAACACTTATAGAAACTATTATTTTTAGTACATTACTTAGCAGAGTGTGAGGTATATTTTTGTTTTTTAGGAGAATACAGAGAGCAGAAATGCCTCTCTGGAAAAAAATGCAGCATTTCATCAAGATCAAACTCCAGATATAAATGAAAAAGACACTTGAATATATTCAAGGCGAAGGAAATGCAAAGTCTGTCAAGTGTTGTGTGTGCATGTTGTTGGGAGGGAGGAATGTTTCAATCTTCATGAGTGGAAAGCCAGAGGGTTCTGAGATTACCAATGTGTAAATTCACTGAGTTCTACCAGGGCCTCTGACAAGATTCCAGTCAGCATCTTGACAGGCGTACCTGGTCACTGTGCTACTTCAAACAGGCTGCGAAAAAATGCCAGGTGTGGTGGCACACGCCTATAATCCTAGTACTTGGGAGGCTGAGACAGGAGGATGGCAGGTTCAAGGCCAGCTTCAGCAACCTAATAAAAATTTTTTTAAAGGGCTGGGGGTGTGGCTCAGAGGTTCATCCCTGGGTTCAATCCCCAGTACCACAAAAAAAAAAAAAATTGAAAAAAGGGATCGATCAAAATCACATGGTGTAATCTCAGTTTCTTTACTGAAGAGGAGCATGCTGGGAATCTGCAGTCTTACACTGATTCCTGGCTGGAAGCTCCAGCAAATATCCCTCATTTAACCATGGAGCTAATGATCTCCTAGTGGGTTAGCACCTTTTCACTAGAAAAACAACAACAACGAACAAACAAACAAAAAATCTATAACTAGGCTCAATGCTTTTGAATGTGTAAAATTTAGTGTTATTCAGAATGCTTAAGAGCTTGATTTGTAGAAATAGCCCTGTAACTTCAAGTTAAAACACAGAATTCAGTGACTGGTTTAGATTTATGATACTAAGTAGAGATCCAAATACATACAAAGCATTGTCATGTTTAAGAACTTGAGGTTTTCAGCCAGGTCCAAGTGGGGCATACCAATAGTCCCCGTACTTGGGAGGCTGAGACATGATTGTAGCAGATTCAAGGACAGCCTCATCAATTTAGTGAGACCTTGTTTCAAAATTAAAAATAAAAAGGCCCAGAGGCATAGCTTGGAGGTAGAATGCCCCTGGGTTCAACCTCTAGTACCAAAAAAAAAGAAATTTTAATTTAAAAAATTCTTTCCCTTCAGAGTAGCCAGGATTAGAGGTGTGTGCCACTGTATCTTGCTGGGTTTTCTACTTTTGTTTGGTGTGGTTTGATTTGGTTTGGTTTGGTTTGGTACTGGAGATTGAATCCAGGGGCATTCTACCTATGAGCTATACCCCAGCCCTATTTTGTTTTTATTTTGAAACAGGGTCTTGCTAGGTTGATGAGAGTCTCACTACTTACGAAGGTTGTCCTCAAACCTGTGAGCCTCCTATCTCAACCTCCCAAGTACTAGGATTACAGGCGTGCACCACCATGCCCAGCCAAACATGATTCTTTGAGTGGTAAAGAATATTGTTATATATTGCTAGAATGTGACACAACTAAACCAAATTAGAAGCTTAGGGAAACCTATTCTTGCATTTGGCTTTATAAATAGAACACTTCCAAATAGTCTAAGCAAAAAATATCGCCTTTATGGCACTTTAGGGCAGAGGCCTTTTACATAAATTCACTTATTTTATGGGAAAGCCCGTGACAGAGGAATGGGAAATGCCATTCAAATCTTTTCAAACCGTACAATTTTGGGGAAAAAACAAAGCAGACAGCATGTCTTGGTGATAGAAAGAAACAATGCAGAATGTACTCAGGAAAAAAAAAAACAAGAACAACACTTGCTCATTTAACTAAATATGTGAAGACATCCACCTTGGTGTCTCACGTGAAGAGCTGTGGATGGGGTGCGTGGGTAGATCTATGAAACATGAAGACTTTTTCAACTCCAGTGACCTTTGGTTCAGGGAGGAAGTTGCTCTCTTCTAGGGAATGGGTAAATTTTACTCTTTTGTTATGAGAAAAAAAAATCCAGGCTAAATTCTCTTTCAAAGTTGTTCTAGGTTTGTTTCGAGGCTATCATTCTGGTCTAATAAAATAATTTCGCGTTAGAACAGAATTCTTGCTGTTTTCCGTGTCCAATACAAGATGCGTGTGCTGCTTAGAGACTCCATCTCTGACCCTATTTCTTTCTCCCCTCAGGCACCACGTGGCAGTTCACTGAAGTAAGTGTCTATATTCATTTCCTATTACTACAACTTAGCATTTTAAAACAGCACCCGCTATGAGCTCGCGGTTCTACAGGTCTGCAGTGGAGCATACCATAGCCGGGTCCTCTGCTCAGGCCTCAGAGGCTCAAGTAAGATGTTGGCCAGAATGCCTTCTCATCTAAAACTTGGGGCTCTCTGCCAAGTTCACTTCAGTTGTTGACTTAAATCTTTGAGAATATAAAACTTGTCAAAGACTCCATTTTCTTCTTCTTGCCTCCTAGAAGTCATTCCCAGGCCCATGTCATGTATTCCCCTCCATCTCTCAAGCCATCGGTCCCTCGTGTTGACTCTTTCTCAACATCAAAAAGCCAGACCTTTTCAGGGGTTCATCTGAGTAGGACAGGCCTATCTATATATCTTTTGGGGGGGTGTTACCAGGGCTTAAACCCAGGGGTATTCTATATCCAAGCTGCACCCCCAGACTTTTTATATTTTTAGTTTGAAACAGGGTCTCGTTAAACTGCTGAGGGGTCTCACTAAATTGCTGAGACTGACCTCGAACCTGTAATCCTCCTGTGGCAACCTCCCAAGTACTGGGATTACAGGCATGTGCCACCATGCCCAGCTTTATCTATCTGTATCTATATCTCTAGATATATCTATCTATCTACGTATTTAAGCTGTCTATATAGTGGTACTGGGGATTGAACCTAGGGACATTCTACCACTGAGCTACACCTCCAGTCCTACCTTATGTTTGGTTTGTGTGTGGGGGGGTACTGGGGATGGAACCCAGGGGCTATTTTATTTTATTTTAATTTTTTATTTGGAAACAGGGTCTCGCTAAGTTACTGAGAGCCTCACTAAGTTGCTAAAGCTGGCTTTGAACCTGCAATCCTCCAGTCTCAGCCCCCAAGTACTAGGATTACAAGTGGGTGCCACCACGCCCGGCTGTTTTAATTTTGAAACAGGGTCTCACTCAGTTGTGGAGGACCTCACTAAAACTTGTGATCTTCCTGTCTCAGTTTCCTAAGTACTGGGATTATAGGTGTACACCACCACACCTAGCTTCTATCTGTGTGTGTGTGTGTGTGTGTGTGTGTGTGTGTGTGTGTGTGTTTTACTGGGGATTGAACCTAGGGGCT
>PVJS01031810.1:0-23165 GCA_004027185.1 Glis glis | reverse complement strand
TTATAGGAATATACACATTCTATTGGTTGTGTCATTTTGGAGAAACTTGACTAATACAAACACTTAAATGGGAATTTTTAAATTCTTTACAACTAGTCTGTCATCTGAATTTATATTTTCACCAACTGAAAATTCTGTATGTACTCCTTCCTCTAGTATCCATGCAATGAATAGGGGTTGTTAAATAGTCACTGCAGTGTCTGATGCCTCTGTAATCTGTCATGTGCTTGTGGTGTCTGTGATCTGGTAAATGGTGGCTGAATTATTATTATTAACTTGATTTTCCCACAAAGTTGCAAAGGATTTTAACTAGATTAATATGAGTACCTCTGTGCTTTTATTCCAATATTTTATTTATGTAAAGTTATTAGATGAGAAATGGGAATCATAATCTTTGTCAGTGCCTCACTTATATCTGCAAATATTAGTGAAAAAATAGAAAATAAGCTGCATTAACTTACATTAAAGATTAAACAACAGACCTAAGTTTCTTATATAATACAAGATAATAACTTTTTTCTAGATGAGCAGACTATCAATTCAGAAACCAAATACGATATTGATGTAAGTGAAATAGAACACAGTAGAGCAAAATGATTACAACAGATTATTTGGCCCAGTTTATAAGGAGTTATTCCAATGCTTCCTGCCACAGGAATGATATCCAGTGTGATGAATCTAATACCACTACATATAGATGCCTTTGAAATAAACTCCTACTTGTGAGATGAGAATCAAAGAGAAGCCTATGTCATTAATATTCTTCAAATATATAAAAAGTGGATATTCTCCGTGTTTCTGATCTTCACAAGATCATATCTATTGCACTACATATCCAGCTGTTAATTATTGGGGAGAACAGTGGTTTCATTGTTAAATCATTGGTCTAGATTGAGTCCCACTTGGAACATGTTAATATTATGCAAGCCTATTAAATACAACTGAAAACTGCAGCATTGTGTTTTCTAGTCTCTTGGAATTGTCACTGATCACCTCAGATAACAGAGTTCATTAGTTTCATAAATCTTGTTAGATATATTGTCTACACTAGATGTACTCATTTTTAATAAAAGCTATCAAGGTTATTTTATGTACCTGGAAGAAATTGTGATATAAATATTATATAGCCCTATTCTTTGAAGATCTTAGTGTATAATAGATGTAATTAATAGCAAATCAGCATGTAATATGTCCTATGCTAGGAATATACAGAGGGTTTTTCAAACATTAAAGAAAGGAATTTAAATCAGGCTTATGAGTAGAAATCCTTCTTAAATAATGTGACATTGGGAGGATGAGTAGTATTCACTAGGAAATGGGCTAGAGGGGATGGTCTTTCAGGGAGAGAAAACACACAACATAAGAAGTCATAGACTCATGAAAGGGATGGTTTCTCTTAGAGGAAAGGCTGCATGTGAAGTGTAAAAACTAGGAAAATGTACACATGAATCAGATAACTATATGTCTTATGGCTGAACTAAGGAGTTTAGATCAATGGAGAACAGTGCCATGATAGAACTCTAGTGGCTGAGTGGAGAGTAACTGGGAAGGAATGGGCCAGCACGCAAAGCTTTGCTTAGCAGGCTAAGGCAATGACTCATGGGAGAAGCTTACAAACTGGATCAAAGTCTGTAGTGCTTAATTTTCTTGAGTTCTGAACTCCCCAGAGAATCTAATGAATGTTGTGCACTTTGTCCTTGAATACCTGCATGTATTTGTAATTTGATGGAAAATACTATACTGCAGATTGCAGAAGTTACTCTTAAGAGAAAAATGAAATGTCAGTAAAAGAGGCCACTCTGCAGGTCTCTGGAGACTGCAGGCTTTTGAGTTGTATGTATAATGCAGTATTGGAAGTGTACACAGGTGCTAAGCAGCATGAGAATGGCTTAGCAAAAATGAACTATGTAGAGTGAAATTATTTCTATTGAAATAAATTTAAGGACTATATTCAACCAAAGAAAAGTCAGAGGTTTTTAAATGACTAAACCTTAAGCAGAAAAAAGAAAGCATAAACAGGTCAATGGCCACTTACTTAAGAAAAATTTTAAATATTAATAAAATTGTCAAATAAATATCCACCTATTCCTTCTCCTACTAACATAAGCATTCCCAGAAGGCTTCCCAGGGCTGGGGGGGGGTGGTCTGTGTAACTGGTAAAAACTAATAATTAAAAGGCAAAAGAAATACAGAACATAAAAAAGAAGATAATCTTCAACATTATTTTCATATAATTAACATAATATTTATATAAAAGAGTGACAATTGTAATTTGAGAGATTACAAATCAGTCTCAATAAAAATATTGATAAGAAAACCCTAAAATATTTTAGCAGCATAATCCAGTGTAATATAACTTCAATAAGTGAGATTTATTCCAAAAATGGACAAGTGATTGATTCCATTACTTAAAAATATATCTAAAGAGAAAAATCGTATAATCATATTTATATATGTTTAAGTAAATATCCCCATATGTACAACCTAAATGTCTACATTATGATTAAAATTTTAAAAAAGTATATCTCATTGAAGTCAGAAAAAGACAAATGTATTCATTATCACCATGGATATTTTATCTTTCGGGATTTCAATAATCACTTAAATTTCCAACACTACTAATATTTTAACAACTATTAACACTATTGGCATATGAAGAGATCCACATACAGGAGGAGAATTCATACTCTTTGAGAAAGGATATTTATTTACTTATTTTTTTTTTATTCTGGGACATAACTTCCCTAGCAATGCAGACATACCTGGGGATACACTTTCCCAAATGATGTAGGTTCTGATAATTACTACAAGTGTTCACATAGTGCTCACCGTGTGTCCAGCACTTCTCCAAGCTCTTTACATGTATTATTTACTTAATATTCACAACAGTCTTGAGGTAGGTAAAACTCAGATACAGAGGAATGAAGTGATTTTCCCAAGATCGCATGAGTAATAAGTTGAAGAGCTAGGATTCAACATGGTCTCCATATGTATACACTTTGCTTTCCTGAAGTAGCAGGCTTACTGTTATTTGCAGTAAGATTGGTAGCTTGGTTCTAAATTAAGACATTAATAGTATGAATTTTTCTCTCTAGTGGATACAATTAACTATGTGTTCACTGAGTGCTTATCTCCCACTGTTCTTTTTTAAAAACATAGTCAAAATGAGCTAATCCTTGATATTTCCAAATGAGAAATTAATTTTCTTCTGAATTGGAATTAAACCACTTTCTTCATGAACTGAATTCTTTGATGCACCACTTAGTTTTCCAGTTAAAAATACCCATGTTTTGTGGTACTAGGAATTGAATCCAGAAGCATTCTACCTCTGACCTTTACCCCCAAACTGATTTTATTTTTTATTTGGAAATAGGGTCTCACTAAGTTGCTGAGGGTCTTGCTAAGTTGCTGAGGCTGGTCTCAAACCTGTGATCTTCTTGTCTCAGCCTCCTAAGTACTGGGGTTATAGGCATGCACCACTATGCCTGGCAAAAATATACTTTTAAATAGAAATTCAACAAAAACATGTGATAGTACAACTCATATATACAACATGGGGTCCTTGAACCCCATGGACATAGCATTGTTTGAACTATTCCCTTCTTCAATCTTCCTTTTTCTCCTCTATAGCTGTCTCCCACCTCCAATCCTTTTCCACTATTCTACTGGTCTCTGTCCTCATTTATTTGAAGGCTCTTGTGACTCATATTTTCTTTCTAGCTTCCACAGATGAGAGAAAATATACAACCCTTGACTTTATGAGACTGGCTTATTTCACTTAGTATGAATTCTCTAGTTCCATCATTTTCTTGTAAATGATATAACTTTGTTATTCTTTACTGCTGAGTAAAATTCCATTTTGTGTATATACATTTTCATTATCAATTTATATGTTGATGAAAACCTTGGTTGGTTTCCTAATTTTGCTATTGAGAACTGTGCTGCTATACCATGGTGGAAGCATCACAATACCTGATTTCAGATTATACTACAGAGCTATAGTATCAAAAACAGCATGGTATTGGCACAAAATCAGACACATGAACCAATGGAATAGAATAGAAGATACAGAAACAAATAGTCCCACTTATATAGCCAGTTGATTTTTTACAAAGGAGCCAAAAATATATGCTGGAGAAAAGATAGACTTTTCAAAAAGTGATGTTGGGAAAACTGGATATCCACATGTAAAAGAATAAAATTAGATCCCAGTGTCACCCAGGTCAAAAGTCAACTCAAGATGGATCAAAGGACTAGAAATAAGACCAGGAACTGCAATTACTAGAAGAAAGCATAGGACCAAATTTTATACTTTATATGTGATTTTCCCCATTATCTGAAAATTTTAAATATCTGATTCTGCTGCTTATTATGTGTTTGACTTTGGCTCATGTTGATGCAATTGTTTTTTCTACTAAAGCTATTGTAAAGTTTTAGATAGTCAAAAAGAATCATAAGGCTGTGCAGATTATATGCATACAAAACTTAAAGAATATGGTACAGGAGGAAAAAGAAAGCATAGATAGTCTCAGAGACTATTTCAGAAACTTCCAGATGTAGTCTCCAGAGTCCATTCTTCCTCACAAACAATGAACCTTTGTCTTCAAATTCTTGAACCGCCAAGGTATGCTTGAGATATTTTAATTCCTGGAAGCCCATGTAAAAGTCTGTGGAAGGTACCTTTCATGCATTACTGGCGATGCTGGCTATATAACCAATTAAACTGTGTGCAAGCTATCAAATTATACTTCTGCTGGGGCTGGGAGTCCAGCTCAGTGGTAGAACACATATTAAATGTACACAAAGGCCCTGGGTTCAACATACTAATACACACACACACACACACACACACACACACACACACACACCAACTTAATGTAAATAGACAAGTGCAGGGCACCTCTCAGAGAATTCTGAATTTTAAACAGTACATTATATAACACTAAGTAATGCATACCCTTCTAATCTTGACCAAGGGTCAGTACCAGATGTCCAAGTATACTTTAGAAAAGCCTAGAGGTACTTCAGTCTGGATGCAAGTTTACTCTGTCCTACTATGAGCCACCCTCCTGACCCTTGGTCAAGTGTTTTTAATTATAAATCATTAACTAGCATTATATTTTATGCTTCTTTTGAAATGTTTCCAACACAGAAAAAGCAAAAGGAGTGTGGGGATGGTCAAAACATGGTGTGTTAGACTTCCTCATCTCCTGGTGAAGGCTGCTGTTGTATGAAAAACAGCTAAGCGTGTCCTTGAGGACTCCATATTGTCTTATCTAACTCTGTGCCCTGGCCAGTTGCCACTTTTGTTCTGCTTTGGTTTATAAACTGGACTGAGACAGTCCAGTGTGTGGATGTGTGAATGTGGGACCATGAGGTTAGGCAAATGCACAGATAAGCAGATGTGCTATGCAGAAGTCTCATGTGAAACTCACATGTACCCAATCAGCTGCCCCTGAGTACTGGAAGCTTAGGCCTCCTATTTTAGTCTGCTGCACCTAGAATAAAGGCATGTCTCATCCCCTCTTAATGCCTCGCTTCTTCTTAAGACTGACCACATCGAACTCACAACTTCCCAACCTTGGTCAATTGCACAACAAGGAGCTACACAAGAATATTAGTTATTTGTAGCATCTAATAACATGTAGATATTGCTTCAAAGAAACATTTTAGTATGCTAAATATCCTGGAAAAACCTTATTTGTAAACATGCATAAGTTTGACTACTTTACATTTTACCACTACCAAATTTTGAATGCTATGAATTGCATTGATTGACTAATATATCAATTAGTTAATGATTAACTAAATCCAATTCTTCCTCTAATGTTTGATTCTATTATAAGAATACCATGTGGGAGTTTTAATTCCATCTTACAAGACACTTAATCATGAATTGGATCTCAACATTCATGGAGCTTAATAATTTACTGGGAGCCGGGCGTGGTGGCGCACACTTGTAATCCCAGTACTTTGGGAGGCGGAGACCAGAGGATCCGCGTGCGCGGCCAGCCTCAGCTGTCTCTCTCTCTTTCCCTTTCTCTCTCTCTCTCTCTACCTAGTGAGGCCCTCCGCAATTTTGTGAGACCGGTTTCAAAATAAAGTATAAAAAAATAGGGCTGGGTGTATAGCGAGGAGGTAGAATGCCCTCGGGTTCAATCCTCGGTACTGCAAAAAAATAAAAAATAAAAAATAAATAAATAAAAATAAAAATAAAAAAGAAATAGAAGAGAAAATATGATACTCATAATATGCTCTCTGCTATATCTTAGGATATCTTTGGATTGTTGGGCAGAATTGCATAACATATGAATGTAAATGGGATTCCTAAAAGGTTTTATGATTTGAAGCTTTTGAACCAAAATCCAGAAATAAAAAGCAGTGACAGTAGGTGTGATAGACCTCATAATGACTCACAAGAGATGTTCATATTCTATGCCTTAAAACCTGTGAATATGTTACATTGTAAGGCAAAAGAGACTTTGCAGGTATGGGTAAGTATCTTGAGATGGGAAGATTATTCTGAATTACCCAGGTGGATATAGTCTAATCATGTGTGTCCTTATAAGAGGGAGAGAGGCAACCAGGTCAAAGGTGGAGAAAAGAGATGAGATGACAGAAGCAAAGAAGCAGTGATGTTCTTGGAAGATGGAGGAAGAGGACATGTGCCAAAGAATGCAGGTGACTTCTAGTAGCTGGAAAAGTCAAGGAAATAGATTCTCTCCTAGAACCTCCAGAAAGAAAACCATCCCACTGACACATGAACTTTTATCTCAGTAAGACTTCTGACCACCAGAATGGTAAGGAAATAAATTTGTGTTATTTTAGAATGCTAATTTTCTGATAATTTGTTATAGCAGCAAGTCATAGAAAATAAAGTAGGCCTGTTAGATTCTAATGGGAGAAACATGTGTCATTTGAATATTTGGTACAAAGTTTATAGTTTTTTCTATTACTTACCCCACTTACCAAGCTAAGGAAAGTCCTTAGATTTCCTGTTGCTAGTATAGCACACAATAAAGTCAATCTCAGCAGGGTATACATTAGATGATCTGGTAATCTTTTTCACCTTGGGCTTTTATCTGGAGGCTCTGGAGAGAATCTGTTTCCAAGGTCATTCAGTTTACTGACTGAATTCAGTTTCTTGTAGTTTTAGGGCTTAGGTCCTGATTAACTTTCTGACAGTAAGCGTGAGTACCTTTCAGTTTTTTTTTAATAGAAATATGAAAGTTTATTTAAGCCAAGGAAAGGTAGAAGACAAAAAGAGCTCCTCCCAAGATGGGGAAAATTGGGTCAGAATTGGGTCTTGGGGAACCAGTGCCTTTTCACCAATTTCAATCCTTAATATGAATTGTTATCTTGTGGGCTGGTGGGCCTGATCTCCTGGCCCCCATCAGTCTCTCACCTCCCTGCTCACCTCCCCCCATCTTACAGACAGTGATACAGATGGCCTTTTTAAATTCCTCCTGTTCCCAGGTCCTCTGTCTTGCTTCATGCCCCCCTCTGATGAAGTAACCCTAACAACTGCTGCTAGGGAAGTGGGGCAATGACCACCACTCTGCTTCAAGCTAGTAGGGGTGCTGTTGAAGTATTGCTGTCAGGGTCTCATAGGGTCAGGTAACCTAGAGGGCCATGGAGGAAGGAATTGTTTATATGAGGTTTCATTCTCCTAACCATCTGGAGCTGGAGGGCTGAAGGACATGGATGATCAGGAACATAATGGTCTCTAGGTAGCTTTTCCTAAGTGTTCACATTTTTGGTGTTGGTGTGCTCATCCAGCTTAACTGGTAGTCAAAGTTGTTGACTCGATGTTTACAAGCCTGGTTATCTTGGTTCAAAGTCACTTATCTGTTTTTTTTTATGATATGGTGGTTGCAGTGGATATCTACATGAAAAATTGATACATTAGTACATTATACAATAATCCTGACATCTTGCCATGGTTTTTCATAACTCTTTTACTTTGGACCATCCACCTATTAGCATTTTAAATTGGAGGTCAAGTAGCCAACCCATTTTCAGTAGACCATGAGTCATTATATATAACATTGTGAAAAGTTCTTGTGGCACAAAGTCTGAAGCACAACATACAATTTCCTATTATGAGACTGCTCATCTTTCTAGTTTTACATATTTGGCAGAGTCATCTGTAAACCAAGCATGTTGTCTTTAACTTAGCTTAAACAGGTTTTGTTTGTTTGTTTGTTTGTTTTTAGAATTTTGAACAGGACTCAGATCCTCCAGTAGTTTACAGGAATATGAATCTCTCATTTAGTGTCTGATGGTCCTGGACCTGTAAAACCTCAAGAACAACAAGTTTAACTTCAGCATCTTATAAGAACTTTACTGGAGGGAGGTTTTGGGCATTGGTGTCATATCTTATTTCTTCTGTGAGTCTAAAGGTAGAAGTATTATTATAAATGGCTTTAGTACAGCTCCTTTTTTGTTACCCCTGAAATAGAACATTTGCCTTTGGTTATACTGTTCTTCTGGATATTCAAGACTAAGCAGGTAGGCCTATGTTGGGTAAACATAAGCTTTTATAACATTATTTTATAATATTATTTGCTTTTAAAGTTAGTTAAGGCTCCTCAGGGTTACTCTTAGGGACTTTGTGAGGATTTTCCTCTACCAGTTGTGCCATCTGCCAGGATGGGTCATGGTCTTGCTGACCATTTGACTTTTTTGAAGCATAGAGGACGTTTTCCTCTGTGATGATCCTCCTTTTTGTAGAATATGTGCTGATGGCTCCAAGTCTCTAGGGCCTTCTTGATACCCCTGATTGGGAGGTCAGAAGGCTTACCAGAGTTGCAGGTCCTTAGAGAAGTTCCATCATCCCCTGGATCCTATTTGAACTTGAAGGGGTGAAGGTCAAAATATTGGCTGTTCTTTCTTAGTTCTTTTATTTTCTGATTGTTCTCTAAGACTCAGTTGTTGAACACCCAGAAGGTCAGTTTCACTAATCCTTTTACACTGTCTTACAGGTGATTGCTATCATCTCAAAACATTGGGTGTTGTACTTCTGTTAACCATCAACAGGCAACAGTTACACAGTTTTATAAGAAAAACACAAAACAGAATCATTAGTAACAAAACAAATCCCATTTGTATCTTTGCATAAAGAAGAAGTTCATAATATAATTAGGAATACACAAATATAAATCTGGAAAAGCGATCACTGCCGGGTGTGGTGGCGCATGCTTGTAATCCCAGTACTTTGGGAGGTGGAGACCGGAGGATCCGGGTTTGCGGCCAGCCTCAGCTCTCTCTCTCTCTCTCTCTTTCTCTCTCTACTTAGTGAGGCCCTCCGCAACTTTGTGAGACCTGGTTTCAAAATAAAGTATAAAAAATAGGGCCGGGGGTGTAGCGCGGAGGTAGAATGCCCCTGGGTTCAATCCCCAGAACTGTTAAAAAAAAAAAGCTATCACTATTCCCAATTTTGTTTATTTACCATTAGCTTGGTAAAGCGTTTTCTTAAGTTTTGTATTTTAGAAGTCTTGTACATTTTGGGAACATAAATACCTAAAACACTATTGTTTTAGGTATAGAATGTAGAGACAATAGGAAACACAGGAAATTATCTTAATAAAATGTAAAAATTTGCTCTATAGTCTTGTTTTTATAAAAATGTTAGCAAAAGCAGACCAATATCTTAAGAAAACCTATTTGTTTCAAACATAGAATCAATGCATTTAATGTGAATTTTAGAAAATTCTTTAATTCTTATTAATTCTAACCAGCTTTATCATATACAAAATTTCTTTCATACATTTTACCCTTTACAAACCATAAGTTCCCTGTCAGGTTGCTCCTCATCTTCACACCAGCAGTGATAAACTGATTCCTTCTCAGCCTTTGAATCCCTCTGATTTCCCTTTTGCTATATATCTTCTTCCAGCCCAAAGTTCTATGTTTTTAAGGACTCATGTAATCAGATTGATCCTCCCATGATGATCTATTGTAAGATTTCTAATCTTAATTACATTTGCAAAGGGCCCTTTTGCCAAGTCATATAACAGTCAAAGATTCCAGGAATCAGAATCTTGACATTTTTAGGAGGGCATTCTAGCTATGACACTATTATTTGCTTGTTTTGTTTTCTAGTGAATGTAATAAAGGCAGAAATTTTCCTCATTATACACCATCAATCCCATTACTTAGATTTTGAGATTTACAAATGCCTCCTATGTTATCTTTTTCTATTGAAGATCTCTTTTTTTTCTTCCTAACAAAGTTTTTCTGCAGAATGGACCATTAGTATTTGCTGGTCAGTTGTTTGCTGTTTGGGGATTTACCTACTTTGCTGTCCGTGCTGGACACATTATTTTATAGGTCTTCTGTTTTCTTCTAGTTTAGCTTACTCACTTGTTTGGCTGGACACATCTTCATCAAGCATACTGGAGATTGACGGTTCCTGGGCTGGCATATAAGGAAGCTTGAAAATATCTTTTCCAACAAGGAAAATATATGAACAAACTGAAAACAAACACTGCTTTTAGGTACTATGGAGAATTGAGATCATAGGGCAAACTATTGTCTCCAAAATTGAAGAGAAAGATAGATGCAGAGAATCATGACTGCTAATGTTTTTTTCACCTGGAAATTTCTCATGTGTACAATTATATGGATTGTTATTTCCCAGAACTTGAGGCACTACTCATTGTTTTCTAGTATCTGGTATAAGTAGTGAAAATTCCAGTCATACTTATTTTTTTGTCTTTTTGAAATTGTCTTGTTTTATCCATTTTTAAGCAACTATAATATTTACTTTCTGATTAGTTTTGATAAGCTGTGGCTAGGTTTTATGTATATGTATTCTATTTGTGTGTGTGTGTGCACACACACACACACATATGTGCATTCTACCTGTATGTATATGTATATGAATTCTTTTTGGCATGGAATATCAATCTTTAGTATAGTATCCATTTTTTCTATTCTATAGTTCCCAGATATTGATCATTTATATGTTATATTTTCTGGATAGGTTTTATATGCCTTATTTATCATTTTCTCATATTTTATGTCTTCATCACATTCTATAATTTGTAAACTAGAATGGAGAGATGGTATTATAGACTATTAGAGTTATCTAATATTATTTAACAAATCTCTCCCTTTCCCATCCCCATTTATCTTTCTGACTTTCTACTACAACTGCTAAGGCCAAACTAAGAACCCCTCCAAGCTCAATGACATGGTCCTTGAGGGCCTTATTGCTTGACTTATTACCAATCACTTTTGTTCTTCCATATTTTTCTCATTTATTAATGAATCTGCAGTTTTCACTTTAAGGAACTTATTCTTTCTGCATTCCTCTAATTTTATTTCCATAAATTCAGAAAGAAGAATTTTTAAGTTGGCTAACTTGAACTATAAAGACTATATTTCATATGTTATGAAGATGAAATAAAAGTATTCATTCTCACAGGATTTTTAAAAATAATAAGGTGAGATAATATATTAAAAAATTTTACATTCTTGAGAATTGTATGAATATAAAGTGAAATTAACATAAGGGTTTGGAGGACAAAAACTAGGCCTACTTAGTTCTATGGAAGTGTTTTAAAAGTAAATAGTTTTAAATTATATAATTATATCAAAGTAATGTAATTAACACATATAAATTATATGTTGATTGTTCAAACTTTTCTGTATTTGGACACATTCTATCTAATCATTAGCTATTTTTTAAAATACCCATATTGAAAATAATACTCAGGATTCTAAAAATTTTAAATATCATGACAACCCCTAAAATAAAGTGTTAAGTTATGCTTACTTATTTGTCAGGAAGCTCAGCTTTATCAGTTAGGAATATGGCTTTAAGTTACAGAAAGCTTCATATTAAAGAACCTTAAAAATGGACACTTGAGAATGTTTCTTTCTCTGATTGATAATTCCATAAGCAGACCAAGAGTATTCCTATCATCATGCTCTGCCATTCTTGTGTGATGGTCTCTGGTATCCTGATGACTGCTATAGCTGTAGACTTCTTTTCCTCATTCAACAGGAAAAAGTGAAAAAATACTAGGCTACTTCCCGCATTATCTGTTCATTTGTCATAAACTAGTAAGTAGCCTTCCCACTGGAATTCTTCCTTGGGCAAAACTATGACACATAGACAATCCCATGTTTGAAAGAAGACTTGAGACCTGTATTTTAGCTTTATAGTAGAAACAGGAATGAATAAAAGGTTTTAATAATATTTTTGGATTAACTACTTTATATTGGCAGACAAGTAAACCTGAGAGGAAATGAGTCAAAAATTTAAAAAAGATGTTATTGACTTATGATTCATTATCACAAATGACATTTATTATTTTAAATGTGCCTGCATTTTCTTAGGAGGTCAAACAACCACACACAGAGAACTTTATGACATTTTCAAAGAAACACAGATAAATAAAGACTATTTTGTAAAAGTAGATGCAACATGGATCATCATGAATCACATATTAGTACACAATTTCAACAATTTCTTCTCTAGTTATGATTCATCATTGAGGTTGGGAAACATTTCTATTAAGAGTAAATTGAATGATACAGGGATAAAATAAAAGGGCACACATAAAAGATTTTAATGGACAGTTATGAGAGTATTCTAATACTGAGTAATATTGAAAATTGAAACAAATATTCAGAGGGTTTCCTATTTCCAGGCAGCGTCTTAGCAGATAAAATATTTACCAGTATAGGTGTTATCCCTGTTCTCCTACAACCTATTATTCAGAGGAATGAATAGGGGCGTTGCAACATCTTAGAAATGTTGTGAAAAAAATTTTTTTTTTTGCGGTACTGGGGATTGAATCCAGGGCATTCTACCTCCAAGCTACACCCTCAACCCTATTTTTTATTCTTTATTTTGAAACAGGGTCTCACTAAGTTGCGGAGGGCCTCATTAAGTGGCTGAGGCTGGCCGCGAACCTGCGATTCTCCTGTCTCAGCCTCTCAAGTACTGGGATTACAAGCATGCACCACCATGGCCTGCTGAAAAACTATAATATAGGCATTACTAGCATCACTTTTTAAAGAAAAAGACCGAGGACTACATAGGAGATAAAGTGACTTAGATAATAATGTAGAGTTCAGAAAGCAACAAATATTAGTTAAATATGCTTGATAGAAATCTACTACATTCCCCTATGCTACCATTCAGTACTAAATTCATATTACATTAACATTTACTTACATGTATTTTACTTATTAAAGTTTTCAGGCCCATCACAGTGTTGTACCTATCCACCAAATGGTAAATCTTATCTCTATGCTCTCCAAATCTTGATTTTTGTCATTTATAAAACATGTTATAATAACTTCTTCATAAATTAATATAAGGTTTGAATGAGAAAACACATCTAAAATATTTTGTTATAGTGCTTAGAAGAATGTAGGTGTTCATTAAATGATAGCTGGTTTTATGATGTACAGTGAGATTATAGATGGTAGAGACTTGTCGTTAGTTCTTTAAACATGAACACAGATACAACCATAAACTCAATGAGAGCTCTATAAATATGTGATAAGGATCATTTTGAGTTTGGGAAAAGTAAGCAAACATTTTAGTAACTACAAACAAATCACAATTTTACTTTGCTATTAAGATCCTATCATTAATAATATAATAAATGTAGAGTAAAACATTGATGGCTCACTGCTTACTACTTATACAATTAACAAAAAGAAAAATATCTATTATCATAAAGGCTATATAAATATTAGTACTCACATTCCGACTGTGATAGTGTTAATATGGGTATCATATAAGCCTTAAAAAGTACATTTTTGGACAACCGGGCGTGGTGGTGCATGCTTGTAATCCCAGTACATTGGGAGGCGGAGACCGGAGGATCTGGGTTCGCGGCTAGCCTCAGCTCTCTCTCTCTCTCTCTCTCTCTCCCTGTCTCTCTCTTTCTCTCTACCTAGTGAGGCCCTACACAACTTCATGAGACCCGGTTTCAAAATAAAGCATAAAAACATAGGGCCGGGGGTGTAGCGCGGAGGTAGAACGCCCCTGGGTTCAATCCCCGGTACCGCAAAAAAAAAAAAAAGTACATTTTTGGATCCAAGTATTACAGTTTTAGGAGTTTATCCCGATGGGATTAGGAGAATTACCATACAATAATTGGCATATTAGAATCTTCATTATAACAGATTCTATTTAGGCCTAATACTCTGAACTATACTTTTGAATAGTTATGGCCTTCCATACAAAATACTAACATGAAGCATCATGTGATATTATATTAAAACATACTTCATAAAAGAAGGATTTTTCAAATCTATTATGTGAAAATCTATTCAGTTCCTTATTCAGCTACCCAGGAACTATGTGGATCATAGCTGAATTTGAGAAAGTCAAGAACCTTATCAACAAAAATTTGTAACACTGAAAACTTGCATTAGGCTCTTATTGCTGACATAACAAACTCCCAGAAGGAGTGGATTAAAACAATACAAATGATCTATGTTATAGTTCTGGAGGTCAAAATTCCAAAATAAGTCTCAAGTCAAGGTGGGAAGAAGGTTGAGTATCTTCTGGAATTTCTAGGGGAGAATTTGTTTCCTCACCTTTTTCAGATTCTAATAACTTCCCACATGTCCAAGTTAATGGCTCTATTCTTCCATCTTCAAATTAAGTGGGTTGAATCTTTCTTGTCTATTCATTTCTGATTCTTAAATATTTGGTGGAGCCAGGCATGCTGGTGCATTCCTGTGATCCCAATACTCTGGAGGCTGAGATAGGAGTATTGCAGATTTGAGACCAACCTCAGCAATGCAGCGGACTCTTAGCAACCTATTGAGACCCTGTTCCAAAAAAAAAAAAAAATTAAAAAGGCATGAGGGTGTGGCTTGGAGGTAGAATGCTCCTGGGTTCAGTCCCTAGTAACACACACATACAGACTTGGTGGAATTCACCATTGAAACCATGGACACTGGCTGAAACTTTATGAGATGGCCTTTAAATTCAATATCTTTATTTGTACCAGTCTATTTCGATACTTAAAATTTTCTGGAGTCAGTTTTAATTGTTTATTTCTTATAAGAAAGTTTCCCATTTTATCTAAATTTCCTGATTTTATTAGTATACATTTGTTCATAATTTCCCCTTATAATAGTTTCTGTTTTGTTAGTTTTTATTTTAAAATATTTATTCTTTTACTGGTGCATTTTAATTATATGTCATAGTGAGATTCAAAATGATACTTTCATATATGTACACATCACTTGATGTATTTCTCTCCCCCACTTTCCCCTTCCTCCTTACTTCCCTGTACATGATAGTGTGATTCATAGTGATATATTCATATTCACATCTAATATTATTTGGTATTTCCTTCCCCAAGCTTCCTTTTACCCTCCTCTCTTCCCTCCCTCAATTCCTTCCCGCTATTCTATTGGTCTTCGTTTTCATGAGGTCCTTTTTCTTTCCTTTTTTCTCTCTAGCTTCCACATATGAGAAAAAACATGTGACCTCAATGCTCTAAGTCTGGCTTATCTCACTTAGCATGATGTTCTCCAGTTCCATCCACTTTCCTGCAAAAGCCATTATTTTGTTCTTCTTCATGGTTGAGTAGAATTCCATCGTGTGTATATACTACATTTTCTTTATCCATTCACCTTTGATGGACACCTAGGCTGGTTTCATAACTTAGCTATTGTAAATTGTGCTACTATAAACCTGCGTATGCACGTGTCAGTATAGTATTCTGACTTTAATTCTTTTGGAAAGATGCTGAGGAGTGATATAGCTGGGTCATATGGTGCTTCCATTCTAAGGTGGTAGCAATGTCTCCTCTTTCACTTATGATTTTAATAATTTGAATTTTCTGCCTTTTTCTTCATCAATCTAGCTAAAAGATTGTCAATTTTGTTGATTTTTCAAATAACTAATTTTGAGTTTGATTTCTAAATTGATTTTCTATTCTCTGTTTTCTCTTATTTATAGTTCCTTCCTTTTCATGCTTTAGATTTTGTTTGCTCTTTTTGTCTAGTGTCTTAAGGTATAAGGTTAGGCTATTGAACTCAAATCTTTCTACTGTTTCATTACAGATGCTTATAGCTACAAATTCCCCACTATGCACTGCTTTTGGTGCACCCACAAATTTTAGTATGTTGAAGTTTCATTTTAACTTATTACAAAGTATTTTCTTTTTCTTTTATTGCAGTACTGGGGATTGAACCCAGGGGTATTCTACCTCCTAACTACACCCCCAGCCCTTTTTTTATTCTTTATTTTGAAGCAGGGTCTCACTAAGTAGCTGAGGCCAGCCACGAACCTGCGATCCTCCTGTCTCAGCCTCCCAAGTACTGGGATTACAAGCATTCACCACCATGCCTGGCCACAAATTATTTTCTAATTTGTTTTTATTTGTTATTTGAATCATTGGTTGTTCAGGAGTGTGTCATTTAATTTCTGCATATTTATGAATTTCTCAAATTCCTTTCTTTATTAATTTCTAATTTTATACTATTGTGGTTGAAGAATGTGTTTAGTTTCATTTCAATGCTTTTAAATTTATTGAGGTTTGTCTTCTGGCCTATTCTAGATATGGTCCTTGCTAAAAAATATTCTATATATATTGTGAAGAATATATAATCTGTTGCTGTTTAGTGGATTGTTTTATAGATATCTGTTAAATCTGTGTGGTTTATAGTATCCTACTAGCCTTTTATTTTTTTGCTGATCAAATAATCTACTTACTCTATCCATTATTAAAAATAGAGTATTGGCATATTAATACCAATCTAACTTTAAATTTTGAAGTTTCCATTTCTGATTTTAATTGTCAGTTTTTGTTTCATGAAAGGTGCATAAAGGTTTATAACTTTGATATCTTCCTGATGAATTAACCCTTTTATTAATATAAAATATTTCTTTTAATTGTAGTAAATTGTTTGCTTTAAAATCTATCTTTCTGCATAAATATATGTATATATTTAAACATCTTTTTAATTTCAAACTATTTGTGTTAGAATCTGAAGTATGTTTCTTGAAGACACTATAGTCTATAGTTGAATCTTGTTTTATTGATTAGTCTAACAATCTTTTCTCTGTGATTGGATTTACTCATCCATTCACATTTAATATTATTACTGATATAGATTAACATCTGCCATTTTAGTTTTTATTTTACATATACCTCATATCATTTTTATTCTTCTATTCTTCCTTTACTGCTTTTGTCTGCATTAAATGAATATTTTCCATAGTAAAAGTTTAATTTCTTTAATGTTTTTTGAATTATTATTATTTTTTTTGTGGTACTGGGGATTGAACCCAGGGGTGTTCTACCTCCGTGCTACACCCCCGGCCCTATTTTTTTATACTTTATTTTGAAACGGGGTCTCACCGAAGTTGCAGAGGGCCTCACTAGGGAGAGAGAGTGAGAGAGAGAGAGAGAGAGAGCTGAGGCTGGCCACGAACCCGGATCCTCCAGTCTCCGCCTCTCAAAGTATTGGGATTACAAGCGTGCGCCACCACGCCTGGCCTGAATTATTTTTATAATGCATTATTAAGGGCTTACAATATACCTCTTAATTTATCAGAATCTACTTCGGATTTATACTAACAATGTCAATTAGATATGCAAGTGTTATTTCTATATAGGCCCTATTTCATTTTATTCATTTTGTGCTATTATTGATATATTTTATCTATATATACTGCCCACAGAGTATATTTTATAATTATTTTACATATTTTCTATAATGGTTAATAAATAATTTATATAATGTAAAAAGTACATAAAAGGAGTATTGGGGAATACAGGAGAACAAAACTATATATACAGAATTTGTTACAATTACTTTCTTATTTATTATTTCTAGTTATTTTAATTTTTCCTGTAAATTAAGTTATCATCTCTTGTGCAATATAGCTTAATATAATTGGTCAACTCCATGTCCTTTGTGCTTTTATTACCAAATACATTACATTATATTATTATATTTTTCTATCTTATAGGACACACCAGTCTCTCTTTAAAAGGCAGTAGATTTTATATATATGTGTTATATGTATATGTAATATACTTAATTGAATCATTAATTATTCAGGAGTGTGTCATTTAATTTCTGCATATTTATGAACTCAAATTCTTTTCAATTACAATTACAATATATTACACATACATGTATGTTAATACATATTTATTATATGTTAATATACATTGACAAATATATTGTATAGATATGTTTATATATATGTGTGTGTGACTATATATATATATATATATATATTTAGAGAGAGAGAGAAAAAGACTGATGTGTCATTTAATATAGTAGTGATGTCAGGAATTAGTATTACATTACCATAAGTTCTATAGCTATTAAAAATGAAGCCAGGTATGGTGGTACGTGCCTGTAATCCCAGAATTTGAGAGGCAGAGATAGGAGCATCACAGGTTTGAAGCCAGCCTCAATAACTTAGCAAGGCTTTCAGCAATGTAGCAAGACCCTGTTTCCAAATTAAAAAAAAGTAAAATAAAATAGGGCTGGGGTATATCTCAGAGGTAGAATGCCCCTGGGTTCAATCCCCAGGAAAACACACACACACACACACACACACACACACACACACACACACACATTCTTTCTCTCTCTCTCTCTCTCAATAAAAATAAAATAAGGATTAAAAATAAAAGGATAATATAAAAATAAAATAAGGATTAAAAATAAAAGGATAATAAGTAACTGGACATGATGGCACATGCCTGTAATCCCAGTACTTGGGAGGCTGAGACAGGAGGATCGCAGATTCAAGGACAGCCTCAGCAATTTAGTGAGACCCTCAGCAACTTAGTGAAACCTTTTCCAAATAAAATATAAAAAGGGCTTGGGGTATAATTCAGAGGAAAAACGCCTCTGTGTTTGATCCCCAGTACCAAAAAAGAAAAAAATCACAAAGATAATAAGTGAATATTATAAACAACATTATGTCAGTAAATTCTAACCACTTAAAGTGAACAAACTTCTAGAAAAATAACAAACTACTAAAGCTCATGGAAAATAAAATAGATAATTGAAGTAATACTATACTGTATCTATTAAATAGATTCAATTTATAGTTAAAATCCTTTGCACAAGACAATTCCAGGCCCAAATGGATTCACTGATGAATTTTACAAAGACTAGTGTGCATGTTTGTTTGTATGACTTTGAACCTCACTAAGATGTATAATTACAATGCACTAACAAAAGTATATAAAAAAGGAAACAAATGCTACCTCTTTTATGCAAACAATTCCAGCATACTGAAAAGAGAATACATCCCAATATCCCAATAACGGTATAAGTCATGCATTATACTGATAGCAAAATTTCACAGTGTTTAAAGAAAATAAACTATGAACAAACAATCCCTCAGAAAGTAAATTTTTAAGCAAAATTTGAACATATAGAATTTAACAACATATAAAAAGGTGTTAACACATCAACGACCATGTGTGAACTATCATAGGAGTTCGATATTGGGTCATTATTAACAAATTGATACATGTAATTGGTCATATTAACTAACTAGAGTAGAATAAAGCATATTACCAACTTAATCAATGCATAAAATATACTTGACAACATTCTGCATACATTTCACAAAAAAATGCAGCCACTTCCTCAACTTGATACAGGGTATCTATCAAAAATATTCAGCATACATCATACTCAATGGTGGAAGCCAAAATGCTGTTCCCTTGAAATCAGAATCAATTTCTACTAAACTTTGTACTGGAGCTTCTGGCCTCTGCACTAAAACAAAGAAAATAAAAGAATTTTCGAAAAGCAGATAGACATTGTGGCCTATGAAGATAATTTAGTGGAAAAAAGCTACTAGAATTAATAAACACGTTTCTTGAGGAAACAATATATAAGATTAATATATAAAACTCAATATTTATGTACTACCAATGAAAAATCAGAAATTGAGATTTAAAAATATTATTAAAATAGCATCCAGGCAAGAAGCACTTCCAGAAAATTAGAGTAAGAACTTTGAAAAATTTGTTCCTCAGTAAAAGCAATGATAACAGTTGTGAAATTTGTTACAATCAACTTTTTCAGAATTCAGGAAATTAATCAAAGGCTTACAAAAATCCAAGAAGCATTTACTCAAGAGATATAGATGAATCTTGGAAATAAGCTTTCTGTCTTCTTTAGGAATGGTGAGGAGGGGGCTGATTATGTTAGGACATCTTGTTATACCTCTAAGGACGCTAAGATTGCAGAATACATATTGGGGGCACTGAAAATGAACGAAATAGCAATCTCAACAATACATCAAGTAAATTATATGTAATAGAAAGCCTTTCTAAAACATAATTTCAGATTTTAGCTTTATATGTAATAGGGCATAATTATGTGAGCCCAACTATAAGAGATTTCTTAGTAAGGCTAAATTATACTTACAAAAATTCCCCCAAATTAAAATTTTTAAAATTATTAACTACTATACCAATTGTTTTACTATAAAAAGTTGGGACACATTGCATTTGGGGATATAATAATTTCTTTAGGTGGCTAAGACTTTAAATATCATTTTATTAATTAATTTATATTAAGCACTTAGAGATATAACTATTTTGCCCCTAAACAAGATAAACATTTACTGAAAAATATCATCTTTTATAGAACAGATGGATGCTTAACCAATATATTGCTGTTTATTTTTAAAATTTTATTTTTACCCTATGATTAGCTTAAAAACTAGATTCTAGTTTAGACTTTAGATTTACTGATATCATAAGAAACTGCCCAATTTGGAAACTGCGAACCTAAATAATAATATTTTTTATTTTAAAATATCTTCCTACAAGTTTGCAATTCAGATATGATATTTGAGCTTTGAAGTGGGGGTAAGCAGAATAGATCCTCAAATTTGTTTATTTTCTGAAGTTCTTATTTCTAAGATCCAAAAATCAGGAAAAGGATGGTTTTATGATATTGAATTTTTAACACATTACACTGTAGGAGATAGACTTGGGATTAAAACAACTTGACATTTTAAAACTTTATTAAATTTACTATCAGTCAGAACATCCTTTAGAACAGAACATTTTCATTGAGTCCATGGCAAACTATTTTGGTTTGGCATTTAGGACTCAATTACTTTGGAAGGACATTTGCCCATAGAAGTTGATTGATTCATTCATATTCTGTACCCAATCACATAGTAGCTTAAAAGGATGGACTCTGTACCTGCTCTTTGATGTGTTGTTTATAAATGCTCTTCATTATTAAACTTTCATTTCTGAAATGATAACTCCTTTTGAGGTTACTTTTACCTTAGGAAGACAGCAAATACTAATGTACTTAATTAAAATAAAATGAGTGGCATCATGGGAATTCTCTTTTAGTATCCATTAAGACTAGGTAATATTCAAGCATCTTTAGTAAAATAATTAGTCATTTGGTCCCATATGTCCTATGCGTAATTAGATTAGTTATATAGTGATTTCCATGGCAAGAATTTCAACTGGTTAAAGCAAGGATTTGAAGGGACAAACCACTGAATGTCTAGAGAGTATGTGATTGGGAACATTTCTTTTTTCCATCTCAGAACTTTTGAACAAATTACTGGCTTTTCTGAGCAGTATAACCTTTTCATTTCTGTTTTCCTTCAGGGAAGTCCAACATTTTTATCATGAGTATTCTTCAAAAATAAATAACACCATTACATATCAAGCTATGTGGAGACACAAATATGATGTTAAACAAACAAAACCCACTAAAATAGACATTTTCCCTTTCCTGTGATGTGTGCCCAATCCTGTTCTTTACCAACCTTCCATGGTACTTTATCTCTGAGTGCCATCTAACATGCCTCCTAGTCAAATGGCCTTTTCTCCTTGCCATTCCTCTACCCTGACTTCTCAGGATCCTGCAAATCACCTTTGCAGATTTTTCCCTTTAGGTTTGCATCTCCTTTTCTCTACTTTATATTTTCATTACTCTCCATAATATTGCTTATAAAAGGAAATATTTCCTTATTTCTTATCAAGAAAATTATCTTTTTGTCACATTTATATATTCTGTGTCAGAGATTTTTAAACTTTTTTTTGTGCCATTGACCCCTTTGGCAGGCTGGGAAGACTAAGTATTCTTCCTGAGAATAATGTTTTAAAAGACATTGAATAAAATAATTTGTATTACAAAAGAAAAAAATTATATTCAAATCCAGTTGTTAAAGTAGCAAAGAAATTTATCACATAGCAATACATGTGCCTCTTTACAAATTGTTAATGACACAGAGTGGTGGGTATAAAAATTGAAATAATGATGAATAAATAATATTTTGTGAAATCTATAACAATTAAAGTATGATATGAAAAGTTGTATGATTTTGATTAGTGACATTAGTGTTAATATTTTCTGCATATTTGCCACTTAGCAGGTGTGTGACCTTAAACAAGTCATTCATTGACTTTTCTGAACCTCAGTTTCCTCTTCTGAAAGATAGATATCAATATAATATTAATTTATAGTATATGATAATGGTGAGGTTTAAATGGGTAAACATGTATGAAGAGCTAAGAATAATATTTGCACTAAATAAGCAAAAGATGATCATGAGTAGTGTTAGCATTATTAATTATTCTGCTAACAATTACCACCTTGAATTCATAAAAATATTAGGATTTTAGAACTTCTGGTCAGATGCTTCCAAACCTTAGCAGCACCTTAACATTTGCCTTTAACAGTGGTTTTGTAATATTTCATTTCTCTTTACTTGGTAAATTCATATGTCCATATGCTCTTGGACCTGGTCAGATTTTCCATGACTAATTCTAGCACTTTAGACACCTCTTGGTTCTCTAAGTAATGATCTACCCCCTTTCTCAGTGGACTCTGTCTCCTAATGTCACAAGTTCCTTCTTTAAAATCCCATCAGCTGCTGGGCGTGGTGGTGCACGCTTGTAATCCCAGTACTTTGGGAGGCGGAGACCGGAGGATCCGGGTTCGAGGCCAGCCTCAGCTCTCTCGCTCTCTCTCCCTATTTCTCTCTCTCTCTCTCTCTCTCTCTCTCTCTCTCTCTCCTTAGTGAGGCCCTCCACAACTTCGTGAGACCCGGTTTCAAAATAAAGTATAAAAAAATAAAAAATAGGGCCAGGGTATAGCGTGGAGGTAGAACGCCCCTGCGTTCAATCCCCGGTACCGCAAAAAAAAAA
>PVJS01031809.1:0-23164 GCA_004027185.1 Glis glis | reverse complement strand
CTTTGGGAGGCAGAGACCGGAGGATCCGGGTTTGCGGCCAGCCTCAGCGCTCTCTCTCTCTCTCTCTCTCTCTCTCTCTCTCTCTCTCCCTGTCTCTCTCTACCTAGTGAGGCCCTCCACAACTTCATGAGACCTGGTTTCAAAATAAAAGTATAAAAAATAGGGCCGGGGGTGTAGCGCGGAGGTAGAACGCCCCTGGGTTCAATTCCCGGTACCGCAAAAAAATAAAATAAAAATAAAATAAGATCTTTGTCAAGTTGTGGTATCAAGATTATTCTGGCTGCATAAAACAAGTTGGGGACGTGTTCCTAGTAATTTTATACTCACGGAGAGTTTGTGTCTGCTATTATTCCTTCCTTAAATGTTTAAAATCATGTACTATGGAGGCCACCTAAATGGGATGTTTTCTCTGTGGGGAAATTGCCTTTAATTGGAGGACCTAGGCCACTCACAGTCATTCATTACCGGTTTTAAGTCTACCATCTTACAATTTGTTTTCCATTTGTCCTCTTTCCTCTTTGCTTCTTTATTTCAACTTTTCTGTCTTTTGAACAAACCAAGTATATACATGCTTTCTTTTTCTCTTTTTTTAGTACTAGGGATTGAACCCAGGGGCATTCTACTTCTTAGCTACACCCCCAGCCCTATTTTAATTATTATTTTGAAAGAGGGTCTGAGTTGCCCAGGTTGGCCTCAACCCTGCACTCCTCCTGTCTCAGCCTCCCACGTATTGGGATTACAGGCATGCACCACCACACCCAGCTACCAAGTATTTCCTGTTACTCATTTTTAAAGTCTGTATCCACTTTTATTTTCTTGCTTTTTGGTGTTTTTCATTCCATCCTGCTTTCCCTCACTTCCATCTGGAATTATTTTTTCCTAGCCTGGAGAGTTCTCTTTAGTACAGTAATGTGTTGCGTAAAGGTGGAGATACGACCTGAGAAATGCGCTGTTGATGAGTTCCTCGTTGTGCAAACATCAGAATTTGCTTACGCAGATTAAGACAGGTGTGACAACACAACCTGATGGACCACCGTCATACCTGTGGTCTATCTTTGACCAAAACATCATTATGTGGCGCATGACTGTGTTTATTTTAGTGTCAGGTCTTAGCTTTTAATTTTTGAAATATTCTTTAAATCTTCAACCCTGCGCACTTCCCCTCCAGGGATTAGGCCTCCTCACCTTCTGCCTGCATTGCTTCGCTTCCTGTTGCCTGTAAAAGACATTATGTTTAGATTTCATAGTTGTTTTCAGAGGAAGGGCTGGCCCCGTCACAGGCTACCAAAAGCACACATCTGGTGGTATCATTTTCAGTCACCAGTGTTGATTTCCCCACAGTGGCTTCTAACAGTGATTACTTGGTTGTCACAAATTCACACCAGGGGCACCAGGTCTCTCCCACATGCACTCATTCGTTCCTTTGTTCATTGAGCAATTTTTGTTGTTGTTTTTGTACGGGGGATTAAACCCAGGGGTATTCTATCTCTGAGCTACACTCCCAGCCCTATTTTATTTTTTATTTTGAAACAGGGTCTCACTAAGTTGCGGAGGGCCTCACGAAGTTGCTGAGGCTAGCTGTGAACCTGCGATCCTCCTGTCTCAGCCTCCCAAGTACTGGGATTACAGGCATGTGCCACCACGCCCAGCTCATTGAGCAGTTTTTGAGCTCCTACTTCAGACCAGGTACTGTTCTAGACACAGATGATAGAACAGTAAAGGAAAGGTAGCTGTCACTGTGGGACTTACAGCCTATTGTTTTTATAGAAAGACCACTAACTGTACTAACTGGTTTCTGAGTCACACTTGTAGTAATTAAATGTGTCCTTTTCTTGAGGGGGGTGTGAGAGGGAGAGACTGAGACCTTTTGGATGATTATAACATCTCAGTTTATACAAACATTTTTAACCTTTCAAAAATTATATAACAATGCCTGACATGGTGGCCCACGTCTACAGTCCCAGTACTTGGAAGGCTAAGATGAGGATCACAGGTTTGAGACCAGCCTCCTCAACTTAAGGAGTCTCTCAACAACCTAGTGAGACCCTGTTTCATAATAAAAAATAGAAAAGGGCCAGGGGTTGTAGCTCAGAGGTAGAATACCCCTGGGTTCATTCACACACACACACACACACACACACACACACACACACCATGTAATTATTAACCCAATTCACAGTTTTACCGTAATACATCTGTCTTTGGCCCACCTTTCAAAAACTAAAACATGCTTAATTCCATTCCTATGAGTTGCAACATCATACATATAAGGTAAACACATGAAAAAGTCACTTTGGAGCACAATTATTGGACAATTTGGGGAACTAATTTATGGAGAACAAACTTAGCTCTGAAATCAAGTCTTTTTATGAATGTCAGCACGGGATCTAATAAAGAATCAGCATATTTGCAGTTTCCCATTTTAACTTCAGTTTTTGAAAAAGATTTCACAGGCAACTGAGCACTTATTAAATGCTTTTGAGATGAAATGGTATGTGTTCTCAGTCCTCCAGAATATCTAAAATGTCGCCGTTAACAGGAAAAAAATGTAATCTGGATGTACATCACTATTTTAATATTGTAATCAAATCAAGAATTTTATTCCTCTTCTTTGATATTCTTTCCCACTTCAGAAACTTCATCTAATGGATTATTTTTCTATACCAAAGACAGATTGCAGGAGATGAGCATCTGTAGTTCTGATTAGAGTTTTTTTTTTCATGTGCTCAAAAGGCTGTCGAAGAACTAGACTGTCAAAGTGGGGGGCTCAGAGGACAGAGCAGCAACCTTGAGTACCTTGGCTTTGGAGTCCTTGGAATTACATCCCTTTTGGGATAAAATCCACTAGTACACTTAAAATCATTTTTTTTCCTTTTTTGAGATGGGTCTCACTGTGTTGCCCAGGCTGGCTTCAAACTCCTGGTCTCAAGTGATCCTCCCACCTCAGCCCCGCAAACAGCTGGGACTGCGGGTGCGTGCCATCATGCCCGGTGTGAAATGATAAATTTTATGTTATGCGAATTTCTTCTTAAGTTTTTAAGCCATACACCCAGAAAAAGAACGGCCAGCTAGGAAGGGTGCAGTTACTTCGAGGACGTCATTTCTAACACCTTGCATTTCAAGGAACATCATCTGAGCCCTCCTTTCTTTGGCAGCATCTCTGATTGAAGTGTGGTTGATATTATGGTTGGCAGATCTGTTTTAAGCAGAAATTAAGGCCTTGGGGACAAAGTGAATTTGTTTCTTACAGATACCATCAAAGCTCCAGCTTAACAGAGAGAAGCCACCTCCTTTGGATCATAATTTTCCCAGTGTTAACATTTAGGTAGATACTGGGGTGCTATGTCGTCTAATGGTGACAACATCCAGCTTATTCTTTGAGTCTTTGCTCTAAAGATTAATCCCTTACTTTTTTGGTACCGGGATTGAACCCAGGGGCATTCTACCTCTGAGCTACCCCCAGCCCTATTTTATTTTTCATTTTGAAACAAGGTCTCACTGAGTTGCTAAGGGTCTCACTAAGTGGCTGAAGCTGGCCTCGAACCTGTGATCCTCCTGTCTCAGCCCCCCAAGTACTAGGATTACAGGTTTGCGCCACCATGCCCAGCTCTTATCCCTTATTTTTTATTTCATTGTCCTAACAGGATCACTGGAGTCTTCTTTTAGATACATTTTTCTTTGGTGAGTGCCTTTCTAAAATCTCTCTTATCCTACTTCTATGAACATTTTCTCAGAAGTATGCTCATTTACGCAGCTAACTAAAACATTTTATCTATTCATAAAGTCAGTAGCAGCTGTCTTTTAATCAAACAGAATACCTTTCAAATACCATAAAGTTCAGGCTACTCATGATTTTGCCATTTTACTAAAATCAGAGACTCTCTTAATTCCAATATATATTTAAGATATCTTTATCCTACATTTTTTTGTTTTTGTTTTTTGCAGTACCAGGGATTGAACCCAGGGGCATTCTACCTCCGGGCTACACCCTCAGCCCTATTTTTTATTCTTTATTTTGAAACAGGGTCTCACTAAGTTGCAGAGGGCCTCACTAAGTAGCTGAGGCTGGCCGCGAACCCGGATCCTCCTGTCTCAGCCTCCCAAGTACTGGGATTACAAGCGTGTGCCACCACGCCCAGTTTATCCTAGATAATTTATACGTGTTAAATGCAAATGTTTTATCAACTCAAGAGTATTTATAAATTCTTTTATCCACTGATTGATTGGTATTTCTGTCTCATGAAACTTTACATTTGTTCGTGGCAAAGGCAGAGATGAACTGTACTGAAGAAAATTAGGCTTTGAAAACTTCAAAGTGCTTTTGTAGCAAATGTAAATAGAATTCTTTCAAATGGCAAATTGCTTTCCATAAGATCATAATGCAAAGAATATATAGTACAGCATAATAAAATCAGTATTTTTATAAATTTTGAATGGTAAATGTTTTGAGGATATTTTTAGTAGTATCTAGTTCAAATTTTTTTTTAATTTTTAACGTGTATAGAATAAAATGCACCCAAAATGTGTGAACTTGGATAAGTAGTTTGTTGCATGATTTGTCTAATTGTATATTTTTAAAAGCAAAAATGGGCTGGGAATATCAACATAGATTTGTAGTAAGTCAGCATATATTTTACTGAATGATTTGACATATCATTTAGATATTTGAGTAAAGTCTACTATCAAAATTTTCCAGATTTTTTTTTATTTTAGTGTCCTTACTTCTGTCCGATGTTGACTTTCTAATGCCAGAAAAAAACAAACTCTGCTCACCTAAAAATCCAAGAAACTATTTTTCTAATGTTGTACATATTCAACAAAAAAATGAATTTTTGAAAATTCTAATTAGAACAATAATCCCAGTATTTGGAAAGCTGAGACAGAAGGATCCAGAGTTTGAGGCCAGCCTGGGCAGAGAGAGGTTTGAGACCCTCTCTCAAAGAAAAGAAAGTTATGAGTACAAATAGTTCAGTCTAGTAACACCACATTGGTTTCCTAGAGACCTAATATAGCTGTAATGGAAGATACCTTTCCAGAGTTCCAGGATTCTTGTAACTTAGCTTTAAGGATTTTAAACTGATACAGAGAATTAATGTTAAACTTTGAGTATTTAAAACAGCCATCCACAGTAGGTGCTTTGCTTTAGTCTTTGTTTTTTTAAGGTGAAGTGAGGAATGCATTTTATTTTCTTGGTTGATTTTATCTAGATGTCATAAATGTGCTGCTTACTTTTTATTGGCCATTTTATTGTTAATGTATTGATGGGAAATTTTAGTTTGGTTGGACTAATAGTGTTTTAATATACTTTTACTGGTGGATTATAGTCTCCCATCATAATGTAGTTCACAGTGCTAGTGACACGCATGCACACGGCACTTGGTGGGCCTTCCCCCGGCTCCCTCCCACTCCCCGTTCCCCATACAGGAGACTGAGACTGGCATTGACATTCTTACATAGGTGCATTGGTTGGTCTGTTCTTTCTGCTAATTTTGGGGTGTTTTTTAAGACTGATAACCTAAGAAGTTTCTGCAGTGGGCAGTATCATGAAAACATCTATCCTGTATGAAGTTGTTTCAATTAGAGGCATTTTTCAAAGCCTATGTTAGAAGATAGATAAATTATTCTTTTTTGTGTGTGTGTGTGGTACTGGGGATTGAACCCAGGGGCGTTCTACCTCCGTGCTACATCCCCGGCCCTATTTTTTATACTTTATTTTGAAACCGGGTCTCACGAAGTTGCGGAGGGCCTCACTAGGTAGAGAGAGAGAGAGACAGAGAGAGAGAGAAACAGGGGGAGAGAGAGAGAGAGAAAGCTGAGGCTGGCCGTGAACCCGGATCCTCCGGTCTCAGCCTCCCAAGTACTGGGATTACAAGCGTGCGCCACCACGCCCGGCTTAGATAAATTAAGTAAAGCATCATAACAATTTTTTTCATAGGTAACTCATTTTACGTATAGAATGACAGCGTATTTATAATTTTTGCTGACATTCTGAGCTTCCTTTCAATGTGACTGTTTTACAGGCTTCATTTCCTCCTAGCAGAGGCTTACTGAAATTTATTTTTGTTTAAATATAAATATGTTTAACATGGAGAAAATAAACGTTGCATTATGCCTCTCAACCTCTAAGTTAGCAGTACTCCGCCAGGCATGGTGGCACATGCCTATAATCTCAGTACTTTGGAGGCTGGGACAGGAGGATCGCAGGTTCAAGGACAGCTTCAGCAATATAGTAAGACTCTCAGCAAGCTAGTTAGACCCTGTTGCCAAAATAAAATCGGGCTTGGGGTGTAGCTCGGAGGTAGAATGCCCCTGGGTTCAATCCCTAGTACCACAAAAAAAATCCTTTTTGAAAAACATGATTTTGCAAAAAGGAGGTTGGAATGCATTGTACTGTATTTCCAAGACTGACTGCAGATTTCGTGGCTCTGAGCAAATTGCTCAGTCTCTGTGCATGTCTCTTCATCTGCAAATTAGAGATAATTACATGTGACCTTCCCTACCACACCAGCATATTGAAGGACCAATTTAGGAAGAGGGACGAAAACTCGGTAATGAGCATTGATCTCAAAAACGTGTAGAACATAGAGTTGACATTTAAATAATGCAGGTTAGCCAGGCATGATGGCATACATGTGGATGGTAATCCTAGTACTTGAGAGGCTGAGACAGGAGGATCACAGGTTCAAGGACAACCTCAGCAAGTAGTGAGACTCATCAACCTAGTGAGACCCTGTTTCAAAATCAAAATAAAAGGGCTGGGGGCATAGCTTGCAGGTAGAATGCCTCTGGGTTCAATCTCCAGTACAAACAAACAAAAAAGTTAAATAAAGAAATAAAGAAAGCACATTTTTTAGAACACAGCAATTTAATTTAAAAAGCATCTTTGCCTGGTTCTGTATAGCAAATATTGAAAAGCATTTTGAGGTAGAAACCGAGAATAAGGTAGGTGTGAAATGAGATCGATCTTTAATATTTATGGTCATAAAATGGTACTGGTAAAATTTCCTAGTGCAAATTGTAGGTCTAAGTGTGTTTTTAAAACCTATCATTATAATGGCTGATTTGTAGGATGTCTTGTTATTTGTGGCAGTTTTGTTTATTTCTGGAGTTACAGCATCAGATCAAACAGGAGTCCCAGCAGCACTTTAGCATATCCGAGAATCTTGGCGTTCAGAAACCTTGGCAGTTTCCTATGGGAAGCAAGCTTCCTTCCTGGTGACATTGCCTACAGGTGCTTGTGCGGCCTCGTCCTGAAAGCTTCTGGGGACTGGTAGGGCTGCTACCTCCCTACTTTGAAGTGTACCTTTTGTTCTAGAACTTCTTAAAACTTGGAACTAATCATGTGTTCTTTCAGAAAATGTAAGCATCTTAAATTTTGTTTTCAATGCCATCCTTACTTAAAAGGCCTACTCAGCCGGGCGTGGTGGCGCATGCTTGTAATCCCAGTATTTGGGAGGCTGAGACCGGAGGATCCAGGTTCGCAGCCAGCCTCAGCTACTTAGTGAGGCCCGCCGCAACTTAGTGAGACCCTGTTTCAAAATAAAGAATAAAAAATAGGGCTGGTGGTGCAGCTTGGAGGTAGAATGCCCCTGGGTTCAATCCCCAGTACTGCAAAAAAAAAAAAAAAAAGGTCTAGTCACTGTAACATTTTCTGGGTTTTTTTCTCATAGTGTCCTCCATTGATTAGCGTGTTTTCTCCATTTTCTTTTTTTTTTCTTTTTTTTTTTGCGGTACCGGGGATTGAACGCAGGGGCGTTCTACCTCCGCGCAACGCCCCCGGCCCTATTTTTTTATACTTTATTTTGAAACCGTGTCTCACGAAGTTGCGGAGGGCCTCACTAAGGAGAGAGAGACAGAGAGACAGAGAGACAGAGAGACAGGGAGAGAGAGAGAATGAGAGAGCTGAGGCTGGCCGCGAACCCAGATCCTCCGGTCTCTGCCTCCCAAAGTACTGGGATTACAAGCATGCGCCACCACGCCCGGCTCTTCCATTTTCTTAATAATCTGAAAATATTTTCTTCTCTTCTTGTCTCTTCCATTCAGTATTTATGATGGTTCGGGGGGGGGGGGTGTCATTTGTTTTGTTTTGTTTTTGTGGTACTAGGGATTGAACACCCAGGGGTGTTCTACCTATGAGTTACACCCCCAGCTCTTTCTTATTTTGGAATAGGATCTTGCTAAGTTGCCGAGGCCGGCCTCAAACCTGTGATCCTCCTGTCTCAGCCTCCCAAGTACTGGAATAACAGGCCTGCACCACCACGCTCGGCCAAGGAGATCTATTTTTAAATGGACTACAATCACGACTTTGGTTCTTGTCTTACCATGGTAACTAGATTGGTTACTATCCCTTATTTAAAGGTCCTCCAGAATGGGTAGAAGCAATTTATTTCAGGTCGATGCCTGAGAAGCCATGCCAGGATCTCCGGGGAAGGGGAAACAGACAGGATTCCAGAGGAAGGAGTCCAGGTTGTGGCCCCCCTGGAGAAAGTGCACCTTCCCAGAGCAGAGCAAAGAGCCAGCGTATCCCAAGCCTGTGTATCCTAAGACACACAGCTGGGGGAGACTCGGGTTTCTCGTGCGCCCGCTGCCAGGTAAGAAGGCTGGGAAACAATGCGTTGGTTATCCTTTAGCAGGTCAGGTTTGGGGACATCAGCTGGCATTGATGTTTAGCTCCACCCTTTCACCTTTGGAAAATGATGGTACCTTGGTTTTGCTAACTGACCCCAAATTCGTATCAACAAGTAAATCACATATATTTTCTTTTGGTGTTTTTATGACACACGTGCGCCCATACACACACTGCCACCCACCACAATACCCCTTTCTCCCACCTAAGGGAGACTATGCTGGGCCCTGCTGTGGTCCAGGTTACCAGGTGACCATACCGGACTGGGATGAGTCAGCCAGAGAAGCTGGACCTTTAGCAGCAATTACCTGTGTGTAGCCATCCAATTAAGCATCTTAAACGGTTTTCTGTCCAGTTACATCAGCCCTGCAGCAGTTTAAGATGGCCTGTCAGCAAAAGAATTGCCAACCAGAGTGGATATATTTATCAAATAAAAGATCTATACTCTGCCCATTTTTTCTATACAGTACCAGCGATTGAACCCAGGGGCGTTCTACCTCTGAGCTACACCCCCGGCCCTATTTTTTATTCTTTATTTTGAAACTGGGTCTCACAAAGTTGCCGAGGGCCTCACTAAGTAGCTGAGACTGGCCGCGAACCCGGATCCTCCTGTCTCCGCCTCCCAGGTACTGGGATTACAGGTGTGCGCCACCACACCCGGCTATACTCTGCCCTTTTTTAAAAAACCTGTGTTCAAGATGGGTGTGGTGGTGCGTACCTATAATCCCAGTACTTGGGAGGCTGAGACAGGAGGATTGCAGGTTTAAGACCAGCCTCAGTGATCTAGTGAGACCCTGTTTCAAAACAAAAAATAAAAAGGACTGGGGGTGTAACTCAGAGGTATAAAGCCCCTGGGTTCAATCCCTAGTGCCACAAACCAAAACAAAAACCTCAGACACAAGAGTTCATGTTCATTTCTGGCCAAAACTTTGCTTCTGATTTCCAAGGGCAGGTGCTGGAGGCATCTCTGTAGCCTTTCTGTTGCTGATAAGCAGGAGCTAATTCTTCATTCCTGTCCTATGAAAGGTGCATCTATTCGCTCCGGCCCTCCACGCTGCCCACACAGGCTCTCCTGGTTAGAATGGAGCGCTTGCTACTCATCAGTGGCGTGAAAGCTTCTGTTTGCAGAAATTGCTAGCATTTTTCTTCCATTGATCTTCACAGTACGCTGCCTGGCATAATGAATTTCTTTACCTACAAATCCCCACACACACACACATATATAGGTTTTCTTTTTAAAAAGAAGCAAAAAGTGTTATAAAATGCAAGTGATTCTGTGAAGCCCATTGATAGAGCTCACCTTTATTTTGGTGTAAATATCAATTTGGATGGCAATTAGAACAGGCCTTTGACCTCTTTGAAAAGTCCTTCTGGGCCCAACCTTTGACACAGTTAGTCCACGGGCATGGAATTTGAATTTTGTTTGCATGGCTATTTTTTCTAAGTCTCTCTAGAAGAACTTAAGACATTCTTACACTGCAAGGAATAGAATTTTTTTTTTTTTTTTAGGTACCGGGGATTGAACCCAGGGGCGTTCTACTGCTGTGCTACACCCCCGGCCCTATTTTTTTTATACTTTATTTTGAAACCGGGTATCATGAAGTTGCAGAGGGCCTCACTAGGTAGCGAGAGAAAGAGAGACAGGGGAGAGAGAGAGAGAGCGAGCTGAGGCTGGCCGCGAACCCGGATCCTCTGGTCTCCACCTCCCAAAGTACTGGGATTACAAATGTGTGCCACCACGCCCAGCTAGAATTATTTTCAAATTAAGGATCAATTTTATTTTGTATCTTCATTTTATGTTATCTTCCCTTATTTTTATTAGTATTAACTCCCCCCCATGCAGTGACATTTTTGCTTGATACCTCCAACATTTAGTAAATAATAGCTTTTCTTTACCTGCTTTCCTGAATTCTCTGTTTATACACTTAATGGCATTTTTTTTAAATTGTGTAACTCTAGCTGGGCTAGAATCTTTGAGTATTATTATTATTATTATTATTATTATTTTGCGATACCAGGGATTGAACCCAGGGGTGTTCTACCTCCGCGCTGCACCCCAGGCCCTATTTTTTATCCTTTATTTTGAAACAGGGTCTCCCTAAGTTGCAGAGGGCCTCACTAAGTAGCTGAGGCTGGCCGCAAACCCGGATCCTCCAGTCTCTGCCTCCCAAGTACTGGGATTACAAGCGTGCGCCACCACGCCCGGCTTGAGTATTAATTTATAATGACCTTTCCCTCTTCCGGGATTATTCAGGAGAGCTAAGTGTGATGTGTGTTCCTTTTGTTGCTGTAGATATGCATAGTTTTCTTAATGTCCTTTGGATGCTTTATTATAATAATTGGTACAGCTTTTGATTAAAGGTAAATTCTGAGTTAAGAATTTTTATACTCTATTTATTGAGACTCTTCAGAATTCCGTAGCTACTTGTCTTTAACAGTCATAAGAAGCATGTACTTTCCCCCTTCCGTGGTCTTGAAGTTAGTTTTTCTTCTTGTTCAGGCAGGTCCAAATGAGCTCTGTCGGCTTTAAAACGCATGTGAATCAAAAAGTGAATGTATTAGCCGGGCGTGGTGGCGCACGCTTGTAATCCCAGTACTTGGGAGGCTGAGACTGGAGGATCCGGGTTCGCGGCCAGCCTCAGCTACTTAGTGAGGCCCTCCGCAACTTAGTGAGACCCTGTTTCAAAATGAAGAATAAAGAAATAGGACTGGGGGTGGAGCTTGGAGGTAGAATGTGCCTGGGTTCAATCCCCAGTACCACACAAAAAAAAAGTGGATGTATTATTGAACTGTGATCCCTTCTTGTTTGGGGAATTGGGCCAGAAAGCTTTATGTCTGGGTTTTATTTTTAACAAAGCAGTAAGGGCTTACTTTTTACCAACTTCCGTGTGTGTAAAGATGTTATTTGTTCAAGCTTTTAAGAAAAAAATAAAGCTTTCAATGTACAAACACCTGATATCTGACTTGGATTTGTGGGGGCTTTTGGCCGGGGAGGGGGTTATGTTGATTTTATAATTAAGATTGTTAAAGTAGAAAAGAACCTGTCAGTCATTTTACGTCTTAGAAGACTCAAGTGAGCCGGGCGTGGTGGCGCACGCTTGTAATCCCAGTACTTTGGGAGGCGGAGACCGGAGGATCCGGGTTCGCAGCCAGCCTCAGCTCTCTCTCTCTCTCTCTCTCTCTCTCTCTCTCTCTCTCTCTGCCTAGTGAGGCCCTCTGCAACTTCGTGAGACCCGGTTTCAAAAATAAAGTATAAAAAAATAGGACCGGGGGTGTAGCGCGGAGGTAGAACGCCCCTGTGTTCAATCCCTGGTACCGCAAAAAAAAAAAAAAGAAGACTCAAGTGAACTTGTGCTTGAACTAACATGGTGTGTGGATAACTGAAGGCAAGCTCCTGAACGGCGCTCAGGGCACAGGGAAGCCACCCTTTACAGAGTTTGCTCTCGGCTTGTTCTCTAGTTGTCCCTCCATCGCTGTCTTCTATATCCTGTCCTGGAGCAGAAGGCTGCAGAAGAAAACCCCGTGCAGACAAGCAGGGGAGGGACACCCGGGTCTTTCATCACTGCAATTCTTGGAATCTGGTTCCCAGACTCCCCCTTCCAGGACCCTGCCATTCCTTAGGCCGCCCTCCTCCCCTGCCCCTTTCTTCCTCATCCTTCCCTCTGTCTCTGCAGCTGACCACTTCCATCCCTCAAGGCCGCTGCTCTCAGGCTCCGGAAGAAACCGTCTCCCAAGTGGATTATTTTGGAGATGGCATCAGTTGATGCAACAAGCCCAGGCCCAGAGCTGCGTTAGTGAGCTACTGCTGCAGAGCCACCCCAAAACTGAGTGACCTAAAAGAAGAGGCACTTACTATCCCCCAGTTCCTGTGGGTCAAGAAGTCGGGGCAGCTTAGCGGGCGGCTGTGCTCAGAGCCCCGAGGTTGCTGTCAAGGTGGAGACATGTGGATGGAGACATCCACACTTAAGGATGTGACTTTATGGGGTTTTTTGGTTTTATGGGGGTTTTTGGGGGGTAGTGTTTTTGTTTTATTTTTTGCAGTATGAGAGGTTGAACCCAGGGCCTCCCTCATGCTAGGCAACCACTCTACCACTGAGCTACATCCCCAGCTCTAATTATTTTTTTTCCGAGACAAGGTCTCACTAAGTTGCCAAGGCTGGCCTCAAACTCGCAATCCTCCTGTCTCAGCTCCCAGGTGCTGGGGATTACAGGTGTGCGCCACTGTGCCCAGCTAGGCTCCATCTTTTGAAGGGAGGAGTACCAAAGAATGTGTAGGTGTATCTGAAAAGCCCCACAGACTCTTACTTCTCTATTTTTACTAAACCATGTGATGTTAGGTAAGTTGCACTCCTACTGATGCTAGACACCGGTATCTTTTGACCCAATGGTGATGGAAACGAAATCGCGCCAGGCACGGGCACGCAGGCACGGCTTTCCCTGGGGCTTCCCTTAGGAAGGAGGACACGCTCCCTCAAGAAGGCGCCGGGCTGGTCCCTCAAGAAAGGAGCTGGTTTTGTCGGTCACCTGCAGGGCTGGGAAGGCTGATGGCTGCGTGCACTCAACCAAGCACTTCACCTGTGCTGAGGACGAGTGACTGCAGCGCTCAGAGAACACACAGCACCGACCTCGGCGCTGCACAGCCGGCGCTGGCTGACGTGTGCACGCCGAGCATCCTAGGTCGCTGCCAGGCCACCAGCCAAGGCACAGCTGTCCTTTGTCCCTGTGGTGGTCCCTGTCTCACTAAACCTTAGTTTCTTCATCTCTGGAGGGCGACAGCACAGGCCATGGATTGATAATACTATCTCCTTGAGAATAGGTACATGGATTTGAGATGATGTTGGAAACCCCCGAGCACAGCCATATTGGCACACAGTGTTTAATAAATATTATGTAGGCTCAAGGAAAAGACCGAGGTCAGTCTCCACTGACAGTGCAGGTGACTAGCAAGTCTGTTGGGTGACAGACACTCTTGTCACGTGCCCTGTGCTGCTCCTGGCTGGGCCGTGAGCGAGGTGTGAGTGCAGAAGGGCCAGCCCGTCAGCTGGAGGCCACCGCTTTGTCTCTCTCCTGCTTCCCACCCTGTCCTAGATAGAATCGTTCCCCCAAAGTTGTCCACATCCAAATCCCAGAACCTGTGGGCATGCCGCCTTACAGGGAGAGAGGAACCTTGCGGGCGGATTAAGGTAGGGGTCTCGAGATGGGGAGATAATCCTGGTGGGCCAATATCATCATGAGGGTCCTTATAGGACGGAAGCAGGAGCTCAGAGGAGAGGCTGCTGACTGTGAAGATGGAAGAAGGGGCCCCCAGCCAGCCGCCGAAATGGCAAGGGACCTCCGGACCCTCCAAGATCAGCCATCCCCCGCTGACACCTTGACATGGACCGCGAGACTGATTTGGACTCTGATCTCCAGCTCAGAAGACTCCAGAATGGTGAACACCAGGCTCCCTGTCCCCCAGCATCCAACCGGAGGACTGCCTCCCCAGGACGGGCAGGCCGTCCGCACGGCTTACCCGCCTCCGGCACCTGGTACTGAGGCTCAGTTCTGGGCAAGTGTGGGTGGGAGTTGGAAGCTGCCTTCTTCCACGCAGCTCCTCCTTGGGGGGTGGCAGGTGCATTGGGAACACCGGGCCCCAACTGCCTGGGCCTGGCTCCTAGGGCAGAGGTTCCATGCGTGCTGGGAGAGGGGAGCCAGGAAGACCAGAGGCTTCTGCCCTGCACTTAGCATCTGAAGCTGAGTGTCACTCAGAGGGAAGCATGCCATTGGCTCCAACCTCAGCCGGAAACCAGATTTCGTGGCCACTTAGGACTGGGGATTTGAGATAATGGGGATGATAACAAAAGGATAAAGAGTTGCTTTTATAGGTGATAAAAATATTCTAAATAGACTGTGATGATGGTTGTACATATCTGTGCATATAAGAATCTCTGAATTGTATACTGTAAGTGGGTCGATTGTATGCTATGTGAATAATATCCCAGTAAATCTATTTTTAAAAGATCCCGGAAGCCGGGCATGGTGGTGCACACTTGTAATCCCAGTACTTGGGAGGCTGAGACAGGAGGATCACAGGTTCATGGCCAGCCTCAGCTACTAAGTGAGGCCCTCCACAACTTAGTTAGTGAGACCTGTTTCAAAATAAAGAATAAAAAATAGGCTTGGGTTGTAGTTTGGAGGTAGAATGCCCCTGGGTTTAATCCCCAGTACTGCAAAAAACAACAAAACAACGGAAAACATAAATGTGTTGTTTTGTTGTTGTTGTATGAGTGTGTGTGTGTGTGTGTGTGTGTGTGTGTGTGTGTGGTACTGGGACTCAAACCTCCCAAGCACTGGGATTACAAGTGTGCGCCACCATGCCTGGCTTAGGGGTGTTGTTTTAAACCACTAGGTTTGTGGTAATTTGTCACAGCAACCAAAGGAAAATGTATACAGCCCCATCCCAATCTCCACCCACCTGAGGATTGGGCAGTGAGGTGTCTCTCTCTCTCTCTCTCTCCATTATATATATATATATTTTTTTTTTTTCTCCTTGCTGTTTTCCCTCCTTGGTGCCACACAGCATTTAAGGAAGATGTATTTTTACTTAGCTTGGGGGATACAAGCTTTACATCACACCCAAATGGATACAACACAAAGGAGACACTTCTCAAAAGCCAGGGACAAAACAGGGCCATCTTCCGGTGCCCACAGGGGGCCAGTCTCTCCCTCCCACCTGCTTCCCCAGGGGCACCACTTAGGACCAGTGCCCTTGGGGGCTTTTCTGAAGACATTTCCATCTTGAGCTCACCGAGCTAAAACAAAAATTGAGGAGTGAAATAAATGTGTCCTCAACTTAAAAGCTGAGGACGGACAGGAGGTGGCAGGAGGTGGCCACGAGGAAAGCTCCATCTGCTTCCTGGCTGAGCTCTGGCTCCGTGCAGCTGAGCCATGTCGGCTGTACTTATTTGTTTATATTTTGCATCAAGTTTGAAACTGCAGGATGTTTCCTCTAAAATTTTGTTTTAAACTGCATGAAGAAAACAGAGCAATGGGAGTTTCTCACTTGCTGAGAAAGAAGCCTGGCATCCCTGGCTCACAAATTCCCAGTGCCGTCCTGTTTGCACGCTTAGTTCTCTCTTATTTCTTATAAATCACAGACACCCCCCCCACTGCTCCCAGAGCCCCGGCTCTCCACCACATTCTGTTCTCCTCCCTCTCGCTGGGCCCTGAGGTCTCCTGCCCCCGTGGAAGAAATTCCTTTCATCACAAAGCGCCATCAGAGGACTGTGGGCTCTGCCACCGTTCCAGGGGCTGTGACCCCAGGAGGTGATCACAGACTGGCACGCTGGCTTGTGTGCCAGGGCTCTTCTCGGCACGCTTCATTCTCTGATCAGTTATCAAATCCAGCTACAGACTCGCAGCTGGACTCGCACGATACGCATTGTGCTTCTTTAATTGTGGTCAGCTCTGGTTGTGTGTGTGTGTGTGTGTGTGTGTATGCACACATGCGTGCATGCCAGCTCTAACTGAAGCAGACACGATCCCAAAGTCTCAGAGCTGGCTCCGCAGATTAACAGCTAACCCAGACGTGTTTGGCTATTTATAAAGAAGAAGTAATCCCCAGGGTAAAACCAGGAGACACCACAGGCCATGGACTAAGCTGCCATGTCAGGGTGTGGGGTGAAGGGGCTAGCCTTGGACCACCCCATCACCCGCAGAGGGGTAGCTCTGGCTTGCTGCTGCCCCATTACCTGTTTACTTTGTAGAATGTTGGCTCACAAAGGATGCTGAGTTGCGCCAACATTCTTGACTCAGATTGAGTCAAGAGTCTCATTTTTAGCCAGGTGTGGTGGCACATGCCTGTAGTCCCAGTACTTGGGAGGCTGAGACAGGAGAATCACAGGTTCAAGGCCAGCCTCAGCAATTTAGCAAGACCCTCAGCAACTTAGTGAGACCCTGTTTCAAAATAAAAAATAAAAGGGCTGGGGGTGTAGCTCAGAGGTAGAATGCCCTGGGTTTAATCCCCAGAACCGAAAAAAAGTCTAATTTTTTTAAGATAATAATACATGTCAAGCATTTGCGATGTTTCTAGTAAATATTACTGTTTATTCTAGCAAATATGCACAGCCACAGGTGATACAGCTGAGCAAACTCACCAGTCAGTACTTTCCAAACTGTGCCCTGTGGTAGTTTGAGGCTGCAACTGGTACCGAGGTGTGCATCAAAAACTCAGAGGAAACACAGATTAAGGCCACCCCCCCATCCCTCCATTGGACAATTTGGCTTAACTATAGTGGGTAAGAAACATCTGAAACAAAGGCTGGGCCAGCCCCTGGCAAGAAACAAGAATTGGCATGTGGTGGAAAGTCTGGGGAAAACTCTCTCATAATTCTACCTTCTCTGCAAGTTTGATATGCCCCCACCCAATAGTACATGAGTTTGGGCCACTGGAGAGTCACATCTTCCTGAGCCTCTGTTTCCTTATCCATAAAACGAGGATAATATTATGGCTACACTTTAGCCACTTTCTCTCCATAGCAGACTCCCAGGCTATAGAAGACTGGAATATTCCCTCAAGTAATTCTCCATACTATAAATTCTGTATAAAATGTCTAACCTGGCGTGATGGCTCATGCCTGTAATCCCAGTCCTTGGGAGGCTGAGACATTGCAAGTTGGTGACCAGCCTCAACAACTTAGCAAGACCCTGTTTCAAAATAAAAAGTAAAAAGGGCTGGGGGTGTAGCTCGGAGGTAGAACGCCCCTGGGTTCAATTCCAAGTACGAACAAATAAAGTGTCTAATACATTCGGGTGCTCCCAAATTATAATAGCTATGAAGAGATTACAAATATGTAGGGAGGGTCTAAGGCCAGTAATACACCGTGCAGCTTTGAAGGGGAGCCCTGGGCTGGAAGAACCAGCATGACCTGCAAAAGTAGTGAGACCCCCCTCTCTCAAAATAAAAAATAAGAAGGGCTCAGTGGTAGAGCTTGCCTGGGTTCAACCCCCAGTACCGCAAAATAAATAAAGAAGAAAGAAAGAAGAAAAAAGAAAGAAAAAGGGGGAAAAAAGTCCTCAGCTCAGCATGCAGGGCTTTCCAGATTGCTGCTGGTGACCCATTTGGGGTGCGGGAAAGTGTGCTCACAGTGATGACGACTGCTGGCAATTGTACAGCCGCTCTCCCGTGTCTCAACAGACCAGACTGTTTAATTTTGGATCATCTTGGTACCAAGTACTTGAGCAAGTTACAAAACTCCAGTTTAGAATTTGGGGCTCTTTAAACAGGGTTTGGCACTGGAGGCCCCAACTATATTTCTAGTGTATTATTTCTTGAGCTAAGTGAAAACCCATGGGTGTGATTATAGTTTTCCTTATGCCTTTTTGCATGACTGAAGTACTTCATATTGATGTGTGTGTGTGTGTGTGTGTGTGTGTGTGTGTGTGTGTGTGTAGGTAGGTAGGTGTGGAGGGTACTGATTGGACCCAGGGGCATTCTACTGCTGAGCTATTTTATTTTTTAGTTTGAAACAGTGTCTCACTAAGTTGCGGAGGGCTTCACTAAGTTGCTAAGGCTGGCCATAAACCTGCAATCCTCCTGTCTCAGCCTCCCTAAGTATTGGGATTATAAGTGTGTGCCACCACCCCGGGTTTCATATGGACTTTTTAAAGCACAACATAGTCCCAACAGCAGAGAGCAGCCAGTTCTTGGTTACCTGGAGGGGACGAACAGCTAAACAAGAGAGCCTGGGCAACAGATTTACAGGCCAAGTGTTTTGTTGAACTAGTTTAAAACATTCCCTTTAAAGGAGTCAGCCCTCCCTACACATGCTCAGTGGTAAGAGCAGGCCACCCCAGCATTAAAATGTTAACTGAGAGGATTGGGATTTTTAACCTAGGTGATTGAGTGGATGGTACAAAGTTCGGCGTGAGGGGCTGTGTGTGCTGGCCATCAGGCCTTCTTTAGGGGCACGTGGACCTGGCATGAGTGCCCTGTGGAACTGAATCTGTCCACAGACCCGCTCTCCGCAGGCCCCTCTGTGCCCTAAACTAAACCTGCAGGAGGCAGGGTGGAGAGCGGGGAGATGTTAAGATCACTGCTTATCTGACCCAGAAGGCAGAGCGGGGTTTCCACGCTTTCCGTACTTTCCGTATTCCCGCAGCCTTCCTTGTGTTCTCGGTACACACGGCCTGGGCCAGCGTCGCCCTGCCTGGGCTGGCTTCTGGACAGTTCCGTCAGTCTCCCTGAGTGCTGGTTCTCTAATCTGTTCCAACTCATGGACATACAAATCACTTACCACTGGGGTGTCTCACTCAGTGGCTCGAGGCCTCATCTTCAGACACGTTAGTAGGCACGTGCCCAGTCTCTAAGGATGGGGGGATGCTGGGGGAAGGGGGAGCTTTGGGGTGGAAGCTTTCTTATTTTTTCGTTTTTGTTCTTGTTTTTTGGTGTCCTTCCACAGATCCCAAGAGCCTCTCAGCATGACATCTCCGTTCAGTGGATGCTTCTCCGTTCAAAAACTGATGGCACTAGGCGTGGTGGCACACACCTGTAATCCCAGTACTTGGGAGGCTGAGATAGGAGGATCATTGGTTCAAGGCCAGCCTCGGCAACTTAGTGAGACCCTGTTTCAAAATGAAAAATAAAAAGGGCTAGGGGTGTAGCTCAGAGGTAGAACACCCCTCAGCTCAATCCTCATTAACACACACACACACACACACACACACACACACACACACACACACACACCTAGACAGCATCACAGCTACCTGCTGGGTAACATGCCTGGCGATGTGGGTGAAGTTGAAGTGACCAAGACTGTTTGGAGAAGTAGACACGTACCCGGATACCCAGACTGTGGGCACTTGTTACAGTAAAAGCGCACAGAGTAAGAAAGAAAATGACACAGGAAAAGGCTGGGAATATGACCGCTCCCTCCTCTCGGGGACGGAGAGGAGCCTGGCGAGGAGGAGGGGCCGGTTCAGCAGAATTTGCCTGCTCCTTCCTCTGGACTCTGTGAAGAGGCGCTGGCTGAGTGCACTGGGGCTAAGGGCCCCAGTGCCGCTGAGCCCTGGGCGGCTGGGCATCCTGGGGACACTAGGAGGCGAAGGCATGGCCCGGGGTGCCTGGGTCCGCGGCCCACCAGGCTGGGCTGAGTGAGAAGGTGGCCCGCAGGCAGCGCAGGGGACAGGTGCTGGTTATGCACCAGATGCCAAGGGTCTTAGGGAGACCCGTGCCCTGCTTCACCTTCTTTCCGATTGTGCTCCTCCCGCCCTGTGCACCGGCAGACGCCTCCTGGGCCTGTCCACGCGCACATGCGCAGCACCCTTGGGATGGATGACTTGGGAAGAGAGGGCCGACCCGCAGTCTAGCCCCGAGAGCTGGCTTCTCCTTTCCCCAGGGCCCACCTGAGGCAGGGCTGAGGAGGCCGAGCTGTAGGGAGCTCATACTGCCCCGTGGGGAAAAGCGACAACCCTGGGCTGCTGGCGTGTGGAAAGGAGACCCGAGAGGCGGGCAGGGAGGCCTGTGTGGGGCCTGTCCTCCCCGCCTACCCTAGGCCACCTCTTGTCCTCTTCCTCCAACCCCCGTCATCCCTTGTGGTCTCGAACCCTGCTTCCAAGAAAGGTCCTGATTCCCAGGCCCTCAGTATAGCCTCAGAGCTTCCCCGATGTGGGAAAGGGATGGCGTGAGGAACAGTGTCCTCCTGTGACTGGGCACATCATACTGAGCACAGATGGCGGTAGTCACCCATCTCAGGCACAGCCATAGAGCTGTGCTGGGGCTGGGCAGGGGAGTTCAAGCTTCATCTTTCATTATAAAAACAAGGTTTTTACCCCTGTGGTTAGGATTTGGGCTTGGAATGCCCCAGAAAAGCTCGTGTTGAAAGTATGTCCCCAGTGCATCAAGTTTCAGAGCTGGGGGAGGTAGGTCGCTAGGGGTGTCACCTCTGTCCCCAACCCCTTCCTTTTTCTCTCTCTGCTTCCCAGCTGCCCTGAGCAGCTTCCCTCTGCCGTGCCCTGACACCATGACATTCCTGCCTTGGAGACAGCCAACTATGGACTGAACCTCTGAAACCGTGAGCCAAATAAACCTTTTCCTCCTCTAAGTTGTTTTTGTCAGGTATTTTGGCCACAGTGATAATAATAATAATAATAATAATAATCTAACTAAGACACCTCATTAAAATAGTACTTGAAGCCAGGCGTGGTGGCACATGCTGTAATCCCAGTACTTGGGAGGCTGAGACAGGAGGATCACAGGTTCAAGGTCAGCCTCAGCAAGTAGTGAGGCCCTCCGCAACTTAGTGAGACCTTGTTTCAAAATAAAGAATAAAAAATAGGGCTGGGGGTGTAGCTCGGAGGTAGAATGCCCTGGGTTCCATCCCCAGCACCGCAAAAAAGAAAAAAAAATAGTACTTGAAGTGAAGGACAGATTTCTAGGTGAGAGAAGCAGTCTGGGGCTTCTTAATCAAACCAAAGGAACCTGACCATTCTTTTTTCCCTGAACCTAACCTCCCTTTCCACTGAGGGGGGAAAAAAGCATGAATTTTCTTGAGTAAAAAACTCAGAAAACAGCGAAAGGAGAGAAATCAGACTCGCAGGAAAACCCTCCAGCCTGTTTGGTTCCCGCGACCCTCTGTCACTCCTACAAGGAGCTGCAGGATGTCCCCGCCTGACCCGGCTGTGTGACTCACTTCCCTCGGCCAGCTGGTGACTCGGTCTGAAGGAACACCTGCTTCGGTGCCTCTCTGTTGCGGGCTGTCCCCACCCTCGGCCCACACCTCAGCCTGATGCCATTTCTTCTAATGGACAAGTACCCTTTCATGCCCAGTCCCCGTCCCTGCTGCAGCAAGCCTCCTCCATCAGTCCAGTCTCTGCTACAAGCCACAGACACACCACCCCTGGCTGACTTAGGTAGCCAGGGAGTTAATCATCGGGGGCTCACGGTCTCTGAGAGGAAGGAGCCCATACTGGGAAGTTGGGCAGCTGGCAACAAAGGCTGGGCATCTTTCTCAGGACTGGCAAGGAGGGCAAACGTTGCCACCCCAGCTGGGCAGGGACACCAGGTGCATGGCTGGCCCCGCCCATGCAGCTTCCAGAACAACTGTGACCTGGGATGTCTCCACAGCACAATGTGGCTGCCATGCTCCCAACACCTGGTCTCAGAGGGCGTGGCCTGGCAGCGCTGAGGGTCAGCGAGGCCACAGGGAGTCTGCACAACAAGCACCTGCCTGGGAACTTTCAGCTTCTCCCGCAGGAGGAGGGTTCTGCCTCATCAGGTGGGGAGTCCTCGTGTACAGGAAAGGGGATGGAGAGCCCAGGTGACCCTAAAGCCTAACAAATGGCCGCTGGTCTCCCACGATAGGGGCGTCTCATTCTGTCCCCTCTGCTGCCTGCATCCCTGGCCAGCACAGGTGCTGGGGCAGCCCCGGTGGCTGGTCACCCATTCTGCACACTGCGCTTAAGACTAAATTTCCTCTGGGTCATAGACTGCAGCAAAACAGAGGCTGCCACACCCGGTCCTAGATAGATCCTTAAAAAAGATATCTGGGTGGGGCAACCACCATGTAATGCCCTCCACAAGAGACATTCAGACCATCCACTCCCACGCAGCTCATCAGGAAGCAACATCCCAGAATAGACAGTGCTGTCAGCTTCTCTCTGCTGACCACGGACTATTCTGGGCGGCATTTTGAACATGAAACTGATGTTTTCAAAGCTTGCCACAGGAGGCAGCAAGGCCCCAGGTCACTCTGCCCTGCTGTGGGGAGTCCTGGGCTGACCCAGGTCGTGAGCATGAGTCCCCTGGGGATGCAGAGAGGCCCTAAGAGTCAGTTCTATTGTCCCCACTCACTGGCCACATTCCCTGGGCAAGTCACCTGGGTCTCAGGTCCCTGGTCTGTAAAACAAAGCTGGTGTCTACTTTCCCAACATGGGACGGGGGTCTCCTTGGGGAGATAAAAGGTGACCAACCATCTGAGGTTTACCCAGTGTCCTTTAATGATCAAAGTAGCTCATGAATCAGTGTTTGGAATGAAACACAACTAACCAACCTTCCACTGTCACTAAAGGAAATGAGGGTCCCCCAAATAAGTAAGTCTCTTGGGTGGCTGAGAGCTCCTTTTTCTGGGCATAGTCATTCTTCTCTGGAGGACACTGGGGGCCTGACTCATCGCGTCGCTCGCGGCTCCCAGGGTAAAGAAATGCTGGGAGAAAGGGGGAACCGGTTCGCCGCCCGGGCTCCCGGCCCCGGCGGCCACCCGCGGCGCCGCCCCGCCCACCCCGCTCGGCGCCAATGAAGCGCCGCGGAACGCCATGACCTCATCAGGAGACGCTCTCATTGGCTGGCGCCGCTGCCGCGCTGAGTCGACCCCTTCTATTAGAGCTGATGAAGGCTGCGTGAGTCCAGCCCCACAGGCTGCAGGCAGAGGGACTTCCTAAGAGGTCTGCCAGCCGTGAAGGCTTCTCTCCAACAGCGGATCCCTTAGAGGAGAGACTCTGCTTTCTGACAAAGAAGTTAGTGTCCCTTTCAACTAGTCAGCGTGCTGGTTTCCTGCGCTG
>PVJS01031808.1:6189-23266 GCA_004027185.1 Glis glis | reverse complement strand
GGGGTCTGGGGAGGGGTCCGGGTGAAGGGGCGGGGCCTGAACCTAGAGAAAAGGCATGGGAGGGTAGGGCCCCCACTAAGGCCTCAGTTACAGGAGTGTCAAACATACGTATTCATGGCCACTGGGGGGAAATGGAGTCAGTTTTGGGCAGGTCCTCAGCGCACAAAACAATCTGGATGACTTTCCCAGTCTGGACTCTCCATCAGAAGCTTCCCTGCCAGGCATGGTGGTGCATGCCTGTAATCCCAATACTTGGGAGGCTGAGACAGGTTGGATCTCAAGTTCGAGGTCAGCCTCAGCAACTTAGCAAGACTCTTAGTCACTTAGTGAGACCCTGTCTCAAAATAAAAAGTAAAAAGGGCTGGGGGTGTAGCTCAGAAGTAGAATGCCCCTGGGTTCAATCCCCAGTACCAAAAAAAAAAAAGCCTGCCTGATGCTTCCAGGTTTGGGAGACTGGAGGGGAGGTGGGACTAAGAAGGAAGTGAAGAGGTGACGACGAGGAAGGGAGAAGGTAGTAGAATAGCGTAGGTGCGCCTGGATTTGGAGGAGAGCTGTGTGTGAGGCTCCTCACCTTCGGCGCCTCCTGTCCTGGCGCCATTGGCACTTCCCATCAGCTTTGAGAGGTAGGCAGGGCTGGAGTGACAAGCCATGGGGGTGTGTGGAGGCATGACTTACCCAAGGGCACACAGCCGCCAATGAAGAAGCCCAGCGAGAACCTGGGGCTCCTGCCCGGTCCCAGCCATGCTGCCCATCCCATCCCAGGAAAGGAGCCAAGACCTTAACCCCTGGAGTCTCTGAGTCCCCCCTTCCTGGAGAGGCAGCATCAGGCCCAGGCCATCCCGGGCGGTTTCTCTCTCTGGGTCTGAATGGTCTCTGGAGAGCAGCGGCCCTCACTCTGCAGCGGGAAGGCAGAACCAGGAGCTGCCTGCAGGCCTCATCAGGGCCGACACTCTGCACCATCTTTCCCCCGCAGGCTCTTTCGCCAGCACGCTGCCCACTTACCAGCGCTCCGAGGTGATCCTCTTCATCATGAGCAAGGTCCCGCTGCCTTCCTTGCACCACCCCGTGGAGACCGGGAGGACGGGGTAAGTCTGCCACCCTCTCCCAACCTAGATTCCTCCGTTTCCCTCCTCTATCCACCATAGCTTTCTTGGCTCTGCCCTTTCTTGGCTTGGCCCTTGGATCCCACAACAGTTTCCCAGGCTGCCCCACCCCCCATTAAGAGGGAGCCACTTATTTCCTGGTCTGCCTCCTGGGTCTGGAAGGCACTGTCCTGGGTAAGCAACAGGATGAACTTCATGGAAAACTCATCAGAGGGAGAACCCAACAGGCAGGTGTGGGGATGTCTGCCCACGTCACCATCCTGGTGAGTGTGTGTCTCTGGTCTACAGGGAGAACCGGAACCGGCTGACCCAGATTATGCTGCTGAAATCCCTCCTTCAGGTGAGCCTCTCCCATCCCCATTCCTGCTCTGCCTGCTCAGGACAGCTCCTTGCAGGGAACCTAGAAACCATGTACAGTCATGCAGGTTACATACTGCACAAATATGCTCAGCCAAAAGGGTGTGCGAGGGGCTGAAATCCACTTACTAGCCAAACTGGGCCCATAGAACTGGGTCATTCAGAGCAGGGTGGACACTTGGTTCTAATTTTCTTGAACGTTCCTTAGCAGTTACGGGTAGCCTTGTAACTCCAACATCGTATGTTCTGAGGTGGAATCTATTGGTTCCTGCCCTTTCTCCTTCCTGGCATGCCCCCCAGGTCCTGTCCCCTCTGTCTCCCCCCTTGGCACTTGTGCCCGTCTCACCTCCCAGCCACTGTGTTTCTCTTGTCATGGGCCTTGTTTGCATCTTTGCAGCCATCACTGGAATCAGGATCTGTCACGCCTTTCCCATGACCACCTAGTTAAAATATATAGGTTCCCTAGAGATCATGGGCAGCCCGTTAGAGTGAGGTCCTGGACTCTGTATTTGTGACAAACTCCCCAGGTGTTCCTATGCCCAACCCTGTCCTAAACTCTGGACATGTCACAACTGGAGTATTCTCATACTGGCTCTTATCTCCACCATTATCAACTGTCATAAACAGAACCACAAGAAGAATTTTCTAGAAATGCTGTTCCCCAGGTATTTCCCTATTTCAGAGCAAGTCTGGGTGTCCAATGCATGAACATCCATCCACATTTCAGACTTCTCAGACGGAAGATGGACGGTCTCCAGTGCCCTTTTCCTCTCCGACTCCCCATCTCACTGCTCAGCCCTGGTCTCTGGCAGCCAGGCCGGTCTGCACCCCTAGTCCTATTTTATTTTTTGTTTTGAAACAGGGTCTTGCTAGGTTGCTGAGAGTCTAGTTAAATTGCTAAGGCTGGTCTTGAACCTGCAAACCTCCCATCAGCCTCCCAAGTACTGGGATTACAGCGTGCGCCACCACACCTGGCTTGTCACTGTGTTTTTATAATGCCCTTTTGCTCTCTGACACTGTCCACATCTGGTCACCTAGCCATCTCCCAGTCTTCATATTCCCACCACTTCCCTGCTGAGTTTCCCCTCATTGATTTGTTCCCAGCATCTTATTAAGGTGGTATTTTGGGGCACACACACATCCCCCTCCAGGGAGCACTGAGGTTCACTACTGATGTGCCCAGGCTGGGCTGGATCTTTGGAGGCCTCTCAGTCAACAGAGGCATTGTTTTACAATTTGGACTTAACAATAATATGCTTTGGTGCTGTGGAATGCTTTGACACTTATAGAATGTGTCTTATGTATGCCAACTGACTCTGCCGGTCAGAAGGCCCCCATTGCTGTTGTACTAGAGGAGATGCAACCCAATGTGGCCTGTCTGTATTCTTGTGTGTGTTTTCATGTACATGAGTCCAGCTGCAAGTTCTCCCTCTGTGGAGTTCTTGTGACAATCTGTACTTTTTTTTTTTTCGGTAGTACTAGAGATTGAACCCAGGGGCATTCTACCTCTGAGCTACACCGCCAGCCCTTTTTATTTTTCATTTTATTTTTCATTCTCACTAAGTTGCTGAGGCTAACCTCAAATCTGTGATCCTCCTGTCTCAGCTTCCCAAGTACTGGGGTGACAGGCATGTGCCACAGTATCCAGCCTGTCTGTACTGTTTTTTTTTTTATGGTACTGGGGATTGAACCCAGGGGCATTCTACCTCTAAGCTATATCCCAGCCCTTTTATTTTTATTTTGAAATAGGGTCTCACTAAGTTGCAGAGGGCCTCACTAAGTAGCTGAGGCTGGCCGCGAACCTGTGATCCTCCTGTCTCAGCCTCCCAAGTACTGGGATTACAAGCATGCGCCACCATACCTGGCTCTGTCGATACTCTTAATGAAGCACTGTACTCATCCCTTGCTTGCTTTTAACACTTAATCTCCCTGCACACTGTCCCCATCCACCCATGTGTCTGCTGAGCTGCACTGAGAAAGTTGTCCTGTTCAAAAAAGTTGTCCGTGGCATCCAGGACCTGGAAGAGGCAGGGAGGGGAAGCTGGGCTGAGAGATGTCTAGAGAGGATGGAGACGAGACCCAATGTCTGCTGGCTGCTCCTCCATCTCCTCACTGCACCTAAGGGGGACAGTGTTCCTAAGCACACCTGTCCCGGGCTCCCTTGCAGGTATCCACAGGTTTCCAGTGCAACAACATGATGTCAGCCCTGCCCAGCAACTTCCTCGACCGCCTTCTCTCCACTGCCCTCATGGAGGATGCAGAAATCCGCCTCTTCGTTCTAGAGATTCTTATCAGTTTCATTGATCGTCATGGCAACCGCCACAAGTTCTCTACCATCAGGTGAACCTGGGGTCCCTCCTCTGGTTGATGTGTGTGGGGGAGAGGACTCACAGTGGGGCCTGCCTTCTTGGCCAGCAGCCTCACACCCAGGTGGGAGGACAATTTGGATATTCAGGAGACTCACCTGGGAGTTGATCACTAACATGGACCCTGGGTCCTGCAAGGGGAGGAGAGACGGAAGAGGGATGCGGGGTGGACTGGAGATCTGGGAAATGAAGCAGGTCCTACAGGGAGTTTTTAGGTGAAGGGAAGAAGAAGATGTAGGTTATCAGTAGAAACGGAGAGGACTTGGAGGGAATAAGGGGAAGAGAAGAATAACCAGGATCAAAGATTTAAGAGAAAAGAATAGGAACCTGAGGCCAAGAACCGGGGCCAGGAAGCACCAGGAGGCCTTGGTACCAACTCACAGCACTGGGGATAAAGCCCTGTGATACTATGTGAGCTCGGGCTGGCCTCACACAGGGCTAAGGGGGCCCCTCTGTCCCCTGCCAGCACCCTCAGTGACATCTCGGTCCTGAAGCTGAAAGTGGACAAGTGCTCCCGACAGGACACTGTCTTCATGAAGAAGGTAAGCCCGTGGGCCTGTGGACCACAACCTTCTAGCCCCCAAATCACTGCCCACCACTGTCCCCCAGAGCCTGCCTGGGCCCTCTACAGATGTGCTTGGTCTACGGGGTGAAGCCAAAGCCAGAGCCAGAAACCCCCACCCTCCCATGAGCCAGTCCAGGGCCACTGGCCATGTTCAGCTCCTAAAACTGGGATTGGGCAGCAGCTTTGGTTGCTGGTGTCCATGGGGCCCGTCATGCCTAAGCACACTCCCCCACGTGTGTTCTCTCCTGCTGGGTCCCCTCCCTGAGGGTGGAGGTGGGGCACACACAGCTGAAACGCCCCCTTAAGATTGATCTTCCTCCCCATTCTCCTTGTCCCTCCTGTCCCCACCCCATGCACTGTGGCTGTCCTCTGCCCCCCACTCCCGTCCCCAGCACTCCCAGCAGCTCTACAGGCACATCTACCTGAGCTGTAAGGACGAGACGAACATGCAGAAGCACTACGAGGCGTTGTACGGCTTGCTGGCGCTCATCAGCATCGAGCTGGCCAATGAGGAGGTGGTGGTGGACCTCATCCGCCTGGTGCTGGCCGTGCAGGTGGGACATACGGGTTAGGATCATGGGCAGGGGACCTGTTCTGGCCAAGTACTGATAAGAGTAGCAGATGGAGAGTGGAAATATTGTACTCTTGGTTGGCCATTCCTCCATGAAGACCCCACACCATGGTCTTGTTTGGGGACCCCGGGAGGTTGCTTAATTCATGGCAGTGGTACATCCTGAAGTTAAAGGAGACATAGGGAACAGGGGCATTCGGAAGTACCCCTTGGCCTCCAGTATTTCAAGTCTCTCTCGGGGTCTGCATGAGACTCCAGGGATTCCCAAGAAGTGTTCCCAACCTCTGAGCGATCCTAAAACAAACTTGTCTAAAGATCCTCTGGTTCTCATACTTAGCTATTCTTCAGAATTGCCTTGAGTGCTTGTTAAAAATACATATTCCGCCAGGCGTGGTGGCACACGCTTGTAATCCCAGTACTTGGGAGGCGGAAACCAGAGGATCCGGGTTCGCGGCCAGCCTCAGCTACTTAGTGAGGCCCTCCGCAACTTCATGTGACCCAGTTTCAAAATAAAGGATAAAAATAGGGCCGGGGGTGTAGCGCGGAGGTAGAATGCCCCTGGGTTCAATCCCTGGTACCGCAAAATAAATAAATAAATAAATAAAATAAAAATAAAAATACATATTCCCAGGTGGGCATGGTGGTACACACCTGTAATCCCAGTACTTGGGAGGCTGAGACAAGAGGATTGCAAGTTCAAGGCCAGCCTGGGCAGCTTACCAAGATCCTATTTCAAAATAAAAAGGTCTGAGGGTGCCCTGGGTTCAATCCCCAGTACCTGCCCTCACCCCCCCACACACACACATAAACATATCCCCCAATGTGTACATCTGTCTCCCAAGCCTGAGGACCTGTGTATTTAACAAGCCTCCTTTGCAATTCACAGGCAGCCAGTGTGGTACTAGGTAGGGCCCGAGACTTTCTGGGTGTGCCTGTGTGGAAGTGTACTCCCAAGGGAGTTGGGGTGAATCCTTCAGATCTCAAAGGCTGAGGCCTCTGGTTCTGGAAGCCAGGTGGGTATCACATTCCTGAATTGTGGCAAGCCTGGGAATTCAGAGACTGAGATTCTTAGACCACCTGCCTGACAGTGCTACAGTCCGCAGGGCCAACCTGCAGGCCGTAGATGCTGTGATTTTCTTAATTCTGCTTACCCTCAAGAGGCAAAATTTGGAATTCCTTTGTGTCCCAATGACTTGGTGACTCCCACAGCTTGCTCGATTAAACAGCTGAACCCAGTTTAGCAAGTCAATCCAATCCTCCCAGGGCCAACTATCGTGACAAAGATGGCATCCTAAGGGTAGCATTAATGAGGAGGGTTTGGACAGTGATGGTCACTACACATGGAACTACAGAGTGAGGAACTGAGGTCATTGCTTCGTTTTTTGGGTTTTTTTTTTTTTTTTGCATTACCAGGGATTGAACCCAGGGGCGTTCTACCTCCAAGCTACACCCCCAGCCCTATTTTTTATACTTTATTTTGAAACCGGGTCTCACGAAGTTGTGGAGGGCCTCACTAAGTAGCTGAGGCTGGCCGCAAACCCGGATCCTCTGGTCTCCGCCTCCCAAGTACTAGGATTACAAGCGTGCACCACCACGCCTGACCATTGCTTCTACACTCAGTATTTAAGAGCCCCCACTCATGGATTGTTCTAGGGACCATATGCTTCAGTTTGTTTGTTTATTTATTTATTGGTGCTGGGGGTTGAACCCAGGGGCATTCTACCTCTGACATAGACCCCCAGCCCTATTTTATTTTTTATTTTGAAACAGGGTCTCACTAAGTTGCAGAGGGCCTCACTAAGTTGCTGAGGCTGGCTGTGAACCTACGATCCTCCTGTCTCAGCCTCCCAAAGTACTAGGATTACAAGAGTGAGCCACCACACCCAGCCACGCTTCAGTTTTAATGAGGATGACTTTTATCTCCCAGAGAAGCTAGGGGGTAAATGTTGAGAAAGACTTAGTTGAGAAAAATGAAAAGAAGATCGGGGAGTGGTGGAGTGGAAGGTGGGGACTCCAGCATAGTTTGTCAGTTAAAAACTCCAGAACCCCTTCTGTGTTGCCACAGGACGTGGCCCAAGTCAATGAAGAGAACCTGCCTGTGTACAACCGCTGCGCGCTCTACGCCCTGGGCGCCGCCTACCTGAACCTCATCAGCCAGCTCACGACGGTGCCCGCCTTCTGCCAGCACATCCATGAGGTCGGTGACCCCGAGAGCTCGGGAGGCCCTCCACTTGGGGCTTCTCAGGAACAGCTCTTCCTTAACTACATTAGCACTGTGCTTAGTCTTAGGCCTTGAAGGAAGAAGTAACAATAGGGAGAAGTTACACAAGGCAAAGCTCATGACGGCAGAGCAGATAGGGTCAGGCACAGGAATGTCCTATACCTAGTCCTGCCCCCGTCCTTCCCAACTCATGGGAGCACATAGCCCTCAGATCACGTGGACTAAAGCCATTTGCTAGAATGGCTCAAATATGAAATTCCTCAAATACCACAAAAGCAGTGTGAGTAGAATGGTCAACATCCATTAGCTCTCATGCAGGATACTTAGGAAGTTTTTCCCACATTTGCTTCATCTATTTCCTTTTCTTTTCCTTCTCTGAAACATTTTTTTTAAAGCCAAGTTCTGGGGCTGGGATGTAACTCAGTGGCAAAGCGCTTGCCTTGCAAGTGCAGTGCCCTGGGTTTGATCCCCAGTTCCAAAAAGACAAAAAAAGACCCCCCAAAAAACAAAAGTTAAGAGTAAAAGCCAAGTTCTAAGCCAGGCATGGTGGCGCACACTTGTAATCCCAGTACTTGGGAAGCTGATACAAGAGGATCACAGGTTCGCGGCCAGCCTCAGCTACTTAGTGAGACCTCAGTACTTAGTGAGGCCCTCCACAACTTAGTGAGACCCTGTTTCAAAATAAAGAATAAAAAATAGGGCTGGGGATATAGCTTGGAGGTAGAATGCCTCTGGGTTCAATCCTTAGTACTGTAAAAAAAAAAAAAAAGCCAAGTTCTAGCTGGGCACGATGGCACATGCCTGTAATCCCAGTACTTTGGAGGCAGAGATAGGAGGATCGCAGGTTTGAGGACGGCTTCAGCAATGGAGCAAGACTCTTAGCAACCTAACAAGACTCTGTTTCAAAACAAAAAATGAAAAAGGGCTGAGGGTGTAGCTCGAAGGTAGAATGACTCTGGGTTCAATCCCCAGTGCGTGGTGGCGCACACTTGTAATCCCAGTACTTGGGAGGCTGAAACAGGAGAATTGCAGCTTCAAAGCCAGCCTCAGCAACTTAACGAGCCCCTGTTTCCAAATAAAGAATAAAATAGGGCTGGGGGTGTAGCTTGGAGGTAGAATACCCCTAAATTAGATCTCCAGCACAAAAATGGTTAGTAGATAGGATAGATAGATAGATAGATAGATAGATAGGGCTGGGGGTGTAGCTCAGCAGTAGAATGCCCCTAGGTTCAATCCCCCATACCACATCAAAAAAAAAAACAAAGAAAAGAAAAGAAAGAGAAAAGTCCCAGCTCTCTTGCACCTTACATATATCACTATGTTCGGCTAAAAAACAAAACAACAACAATAAAAATTACAACATGGGCACTTCTCCCCATGGCTGTTGTGCTAGTCATATACCTAATTAATGTTTTTTTAAATCCCTTGGTAGTATCTAATGCCCAGTTTATAGTCATATATTCTCAATTGTTACATAAGATCTTTTAAAACATGCTGAATTCATAGGTAGAATGATATGATGCCCAGGAATTAACTTTAAAATGCACTCGCAAAACAAAATAAAAGACAAACTCCAGGTCTCAGCTGTCCTAGGCTAGCTGGGACATGGGTAAAGTTGCCACGCCACTGTGCCAGAGACCACCCCAAGGGACTTGGACCCTCTCCGCCTCTGAACTGATAAGGGGGTGCATGGGGCAGCGCCCAGACGTTGTCTTCACTGGAAGTCGTGGGACCATTGCCAGCTCGCCTGCACACGCCTGCGTGCCAGCCATACCCCCGCTTCCCACAGCTTAGTCATTTTCACCTTTCTTGCCAAAAATTTGCAAAACATGCTGAGGAAAGCTCGAGATGTCTCTGTTCATCAGGATGTTTTTGCAATACCCAGGTTTGGGACATGGCACGAACTAGATCCTGTTTTTACGTGTTTAAGTAGAAAACACAGGAACAGGGCTCTGGAGTGAGAAACAGTCCCTTAGGAGTGAAGTGGCCCGCGCGGAGGACACCGGGTGCACGTGTGCTGTGGATGGCATTAGCTCCAGCAGGCCGCCTGGGCTTCTGCTCCCAGGGCCGCTGGGGATCTGGGTTTCTTTCTGAGAAGTCCAGCTGCAGTGCTCTCCAAGGAGGCGGCGGAGGGACCGGAGGGTGGCAGCTCTTCCTGTAGCCTGTGCTGAGCTCCCTCACCTGCTGGACCCCACTCTCATCATTTGATTCCTCCCAACGTCAGGTGATCGAGACCAGGAAGAAGGAGGCTCCGTACATGCTCCCTGAGGACGTGTTTGTGGAGAGGCCCAGGTGAGGAACGGAGGTCAAGGCAGTGGAGTAGGAGGGTGAGTGGCCTGCGGCCAGAAGAGGATGCGCACCAGGAAGCGTAGGCTTCTGTGGAATCCAGGGCAGAAGGCAGAGCTGCCTGTGGAGAAGTCCTGGGCAGAGTTGGACCCGTCATGTGACTGTGATCCATGCCTCGAGCAGGCGGTGATGAGCCAGCCTCTGGGAGGTGTGACCAGATCCGTGGGAAATGCACCCTGGGAGAGTCGTTCCTGACAGCCACCGCCATCAATCCAAGTGACATTCTCAGACTGCGCTGTGGGCCCATGTGGCTTCAGCATCAGACGAACTGAAAGGAAAGATATTTTGAAACAGCAAGCTGTCCAAAAATAGGGCATAGCTTTATAAATTATGGCAAATCAATACCACTATATTCACTATATAATAGGTGGATAAAATAGATCACAGAGCTGGGCGTGGGTGGTGTACAACTGTAATCCCAGTACTTGGGAGGTTGAGAAAAGAGGACCACAGATTTGAGGCCAGCCTCAGCCACTTAGCAAGACAGTGTTTCAAAATAAAAAAATAAAAAGGGCTAGCTGGGCATGGTGGTGCATGCCTGTAACCCCAATACTTGGGAGACTGAGACAGGAGGATTGCAGGTTCGAAGACAGCCTTGGCAAATAGTGAGACTCTCATCAACCTAGAGAGACCCTGTTTCAAAATAAAAATAAAAATAGGGCCGGGGGTATAACTCAGAGGTAGAATGCCCCTGGATTCAATCCCCAATACCACAAGAAAAATAAAATAAAATAAAAAATAAAAAGGGTTAGCCAGGCATAGTGGTGCATGACTGTAACCCAGTACTTCGGAGGCTGAGACAGGAGGATCACAGGTTTGAGGTCAGCCTCAGCAACATAGCAAGACACTCCGCAGCCTAGCAAGACCCTGTTTCAAAACAAAACAAAACAAAACAAAAAATACGAAGGGCTGAGGATGTAGCTCAGAAGTAGAATGCTCGTGGGCTAAATTTCCAGTATCATGGAAAAAAGGGGGGACTGGAGGTATAGCTCAGAGGTAGAATGCCCCTGGGTCCAATCCCCAGTATCAAAAAAAATTTAAAAAGAAATAAAATAAAAAGGAGCCGGGCGTGGTGGCGCACGCTTGTAATCCCAGTACTTTGGGAGGTGGAGACCGGAGGATCCGGGTTCGCGGCCAGCCTCAGCTCTCTCTCTCTCTCTCTCTCTACTTTGTGAGGCCCTCTACAACTTCGTGTGACCCGGTTTCAAAATAAAGTATAAAAAATAGGGCCGGGGATGTAGCGCGGAGGTAGAACGCCCATGGGTTCAATCCCCGGTACCGCAAAAAAAAAAAAGAAAGAAAATAAAAAGGGCTGGGGGTGTAGCTCAGCGGTAGAATCCCCCTGAGTCCAGTCCCCAGTACCAAAGATTAAAAAAAATATTATAAGCCAGGCATGGTGGTGCATGCTTATAATCACAGTACTTGGGAGGCTGAGACAAGAGGATCACAGGTTCAAGGACAGCCTCAGCAGTTTAGTGAGGCTCCCAGCAACCTAGTGAGACCCTGTTTCCAAATAAGAAAAAAAATCAGTCTGGGGGTATAGCTCGGAGGTAGAATGCCTCTGGGTTCAATTCCCAGTACCACAATATATATATTTTAAAAACAAAATATAGTTTATTAATAAAATATATTTTTAGGATCCAGGTTCGCGGCCAGCCTCAGCTCGCTCTTTCTCTCTCTCTCTCTACTTAGTGAGGCCCTCCGCAACTTCCTGAGACCTGGTTTCAAAATAAAGTATAAAAAATAGGGCCGGGGGTGTAGCGCGGAGGTAGAACGCCCCTGGGTTCAATCCCCGGCACCGCAAAAAATAAATAAATAAATAAATAAATAAATAAATAAATAAATAAATAATAAAATATATTTTAAAATATATTTATTTTAAAAATAAAATAAAAAGGGCTGGGGGTATAGCTCAGAGGATCCCCAGTATCAAAAATTAAAAATTTTTAAAAATTAAAAACTAAAATACAAAGGGCTGGGGGTGTAGCTTGGAGGTAGAACACCCCTGGCTCAATCCCCAGTGCCATAAATAGATAGATAAACCACAGAACCGTGTGTGGGGGCGGGGGACGTTCGACTGAAGAATGCCACACCAATGTGAAGAGTGATTTTCTCTGGGAATGGGACTGTGGGTAACTTTCTCTTCCTTTTGCTCCTCTATCATTTTGCATAATGAGTGTTACTTTCATGATGAGGAAAGTGGTCAGGGAATCATTCCAGTCACCCACAGTTCCATCTTGCCTCTTCCCTCCTTTGTCACCCAGGCTGTCTCCAAATCTCAATGGCGTGGTGATCGAGTTCCTCTTCCGCCAGAGCAAGATCAGTGAAGTCCTGGGGGGCAGCGGCTACAATTCCGACAGGCTCTGCCTGCCCTACATCCCTCAGCTGACAGGTAAGGTCAGTGTGCAGTGACCCCAAGCCTGCCTCCGCCTTTTCTTGGTCAGGTGAAGGCTCGCGTATACAGGACTTGTGAGGCCTTTGGTCACCTTCTGAGGTATCTTAGACGTTGCACAAGAGTTGAAAGACACAGCAGAGTTTATGGTGAGATCTTGATTTCTCTCTCCTCCTCAGCACAGGAGGATCCTAGGAAGTAACTGGCCCATGAAATGGCCTGGTTTTGGGGTGTGCGTGTTGGGGGGTCCATTGTGCTGGAAAGAGCGTGCATAGGCTACAGAAGCAGAGACCCAGTTGGAGATCTCTGTGCAACTTACTGCCTGAAAAATCTTGGACAGATTGCTGGGCATCCCTGAGTTTGTTTCCTCCACTGTAAAATACCCGCCTTGGAGGGTTGATGCGAGAGGCCTATGAGATACTGAAGGCGGGGCACCCAGTGAACACTACAGGAATGGATGACAGCTGCTGGTGCTGTTAGCTGCCGGTGGACATGCAAGTTGGGCTATGCCTTCTGGTCAAGAGCAGCTTCTATGTTTTCATCAATGTTTGCGAAATCTTAGCCCAAAGGAGCAAACCGACAACCCTAAGATGGGCAGAGAAGGCCCGCAGCAAGTGGAAGCTTCTGTAAGCTCCAGGTGTAGCCTCAGAGAGAGCCCTAGAGGACTGTGGGCTGAGCGAGGCAGGGCGGCGAAGGGGCCAGGCGCTTGAGCCTGGCTCTCCAAGGGCTGGGAGCTCCAGCCTCAGGGCTCTTCTTTCCCAGATGAGGATCGCTTATCCAAGAGGAAGAGCATTGGAGAGACCATCTCCCTGCAGGTAGAGGTGGAATCGAGGAACAGCCCAGAGAAGGAGGAGGTGAGTGTCCCCTTCACTGTTCTGGTGAAGCTCCTAGATGCCCAGTGCTCCAGGCTCCAGGCCCTCTTAGCACGATGCAGTGAAGGTTACGTGGAAATTAGATTCTCAAGTAAACCCATTTTCTTGACAACTCTTTGTGTGTGTGTGTGTGTGTGTGTAATATATAATATATGGTATTTCTATCTGGAAAAATTATTAGTGTTCCCTCTATCCCCATGAGAATGTCACAAAAATCACTCTTGAAAGGCTTGCTGGAGCTGGGCATGGTGGCACACACCTGTAATCCAAGTACTTAGGAGGCTGACACAGGAGGATAGCAGGTTCAAGGCCAGCCTCAGCAACTTAGTGAGGCCCTCAGCAACTTAGAGAGACACTGTTTCCAAATAAAAAATAAAGTAGGGTTGGGGGTAGCTCGGAGGTAAAACCTCCCTGGGTTCTATCTCCAGTAACACACACACACACACATACACACACACACACACACACACACACACACACACACACGAGATCTCTCTTCCTTCCATGCTCCCCTGAGGGCCATGGTTATCTAATTTCTGTTCAAAGTGACATGTGCTGAGCTGGGTGTGGTGGCGCACGCTTGTAATCCCAGTACTTGGGAGGCTGAGACAGGAAGATCCAGGTTTGTGGTCAGCCTCAGCTACTTAGAATAAAAAATAAAGAATAAAAAATAGGACTGGGGGTGTAGCCCGGAGGTAGAATGCCCCTGGGTTCAATCCCCGGTACCCCCAAAAAAGAAAAGTGACACGTGCTGTCTCCCCGGCTGTCATCTCATTTCTTCTTCTTCAGCAAACAAAGCAGAGGTGGGCATGAGCAAGCGAGAACAGGGAGTCACGGTGGAAGCACCAGATTTACTCCCTCGAATGATAAAGGAATGGGGGGAGAAAGAGGAGGGAGAGGAGTCCTGAGGCTGCCAGTGGGTTACACCTGTTTTTTATGGTGACCCCCCTGGTTAAAGGAAATTGGCTGAGCTGTGGGGGAAACGTCAAAGAAGTAAAGTCACACATCTGGGTGGGACTGGGACACCAGTCCCAGGGCGACTCATGTGGTCCTCAGGCATGGAGTCTGGCTTTCCCAAGTTCCTGCACCCCTTAGGGCTGGGGCAGCCGTGGAGGACAGCTTTGACACCGAGTCTTCCCCTAGATGTGATCAGAGCATGGGAAAGTCTTTGGGGGTCGGGATCTCCAAAGTTTCGTCTCCTTCTAACCGTGCCCTGGACCACTTCACTTATTGGGAAGACCTCCAGCCAGGGCTTTCGGAACTCTCTGGCAGGAACTCTGAGGTGGGCTGATCGGACGAGTGAAGGGAGGAGGTGGAACAGGGGATCCCCTGAGGTCCCTCCGGCTGTGGAGGCTGGAACCTCCAGTGTCCCCCCTGTAGAGGTGATTCTTCCTTTCCAAGAGTCGAGACCCCAGGAACTGATAAGTTAGGTGGAAGTGGAGGAGGAGAAGTGCTGGTCACACAGCCACCTACTCACCGTTCCTCTTGAAGAGGTGGGTGAGGGATCCGTGCTGGCCTGGTCGAATCCCAATCCTGGTGCTTGGCATTCAGAGCATTTATAATCTGGGCCCCCACAGGGTACCACCGCGTCCCACTGTGGTACGACTGCTCTCAGTCTCCCCTATGCTGGGCCCCACGTGTTGGCTAGTGCAGAAGGACACGTGGGGCCGCCCTTCCTCTCCGCACCGTGCGCCTCTGCACCTGCGAACTACCTGTTCTTCAATGCCCTGCTTGAGTTCCGTTTCTCCCATTTGCTTCTCTCTACCCGCTCTTGCTCTGTGAGTTTCCTCTTAGGTGAGACTCGGGGCTCTCTTCCAAATCCTTGCTCTCCTCGGTGTCTGCCCAGGGAGCTTCCAGAGCCCCTGCTGAGGATGGGGATGTCTGCTAGGACATTCTCAGAAGCAAAGGGGCTGACAGACAGCTGAGGAAGCCAGGGCTGCCTTTTTCTCTACACTTTTTTTTTTTTTTTGGTACTAGGGATGGAACCCAGGGGCATTCTACCTCCGAGCTATACCCCCAGCCCTATTTTTATTTTTATTTGGAAACAGGGTCTTGCTAAATTGCTGGCAGCCTCACTAAGTAGCTGAGGCTGGCCACGATCCTGTGATCCTCCAATGTCAGCCTCCCAAGTACTGGGATTACAAGCATGTGCCACCACGCCCGGCTTCTCTACACCTTTCTGAGCCTTTCTGTCCCCTCTCCTTCAGCGAGTGCCTGCGGAGGAGATCACCTATGAAACCCTGAAGAAGGCCATTGGTGAGTCAGGAGCCCAAAGGACTCTGGCTGGAGGGGAGGGCGGGGCTGGCTCCCCGTCTGCAGTGCAGCACCACCTGAGAGCAGAGACTGGCGCTCCGGCTGGCCGGTCAGCAGAGGGCAGAGCCCACGCAGCCATCGCCGACAGTATCCCCTCCCCCACTGGAGGAGTCCACCCCCTTTTCCAACTCCCCATCCCCTCCACTTCCTCATCAGTGGGAAGAACCCGGCACTAACCCAGCCCTCTGTGTCGCAGTGGACAGCGTAGCGGTGGAGGAGCAGGAGCGGGAGCGGCGGCGACAGGTGGTCGAGAAATTCCAGAAGGCTCCCTTCGAGGAGATTGCAGCCCACTGCGGGGCGCGGGTAAGTGAGGCTTCACAGGGGTGTCCTCTGGAGCCGAGCAGACCAGACCAGATCGGGGGACCAGGGCAGGGGCAGGACAGAGCTTAGAAGACATTGACTTTTTTTTTTTTTTTGGTACTGAGATTGACTCCAGGAGCATTCTACCTCTGAGCTACACCCCCAGCCCTTTTTATTTTATTTTTTAATTTTTGAATTAGGGTCTTGCTTAGTTGCTGAGGCTGGCCTCGAACCTGCAAACCACCTGTCTCAGCATCCCAAGTGCTGGGATTATAGGCATGCGTCACCACACCTGGTGAACTTGACTCTTTGTCCTTCAGAAATTAGGGTTTCAATTCTAGCACAGAGACCTCTGCTGTTTTCTCCAACGCCCTCCACTACGTTGCTTCCCCTGAACCCAAAGTCCTGGGTGCTAGTCATACTCTCTTCCTGACCTTGCAGTTCTCATGGAAGGTAGAAGTCCTGACCTGAGAAGCCCGGTACCACACAGTCCAATTATCCTCATAATCCTGGTAGCACATACATCAGTAGCACTTACTGCATGCCAGAGCATCTTTCATTTGTTAGTTTTATTCTCATGGTAACTTTGTAAGGTTGGTGCCATCATGACCCCCACATGATGGAGGGATGGGGAAAGGATGTGTGGCAAAAGAGAGATGGTCAGTATGTACAGCAGGACCCTCTTCCAACCAGGGGACCCCAGCAAGGGGGGGAGTAGCTATACCTTGGAACAGAGATTTGAAAGAGAGGCAGCCAGACAAGTACAGATGTGCACTCACATTTCAATTGGAAATTGTTTAAATGCTGGGACTTTTTAGCCACAATGTCAACCTTAATAACAAAGAGCCATAATTGTAAATATTCAAACTCTACAATTAGCTGGGTATGGTGGCATACACCTGTAATCCCAGTACTCGGGAAGGCTGAGACAGGAGGCTCACAGGTTCCCAGCCAGCCTCAGCAACTTAGCTAAGCCCTCTGAAACTTAGAGAGACCCTATTTCAAAATAAAGAATAAAAAAAAATAGGGCTGGGGGTATAGCTCGGAGGTAGAACTCCCCCGTGTTCAATCCCTAGTACCACAAACAAACAAAAAAATCTACAAGTAACTTTTGCTCTCAAAGTACATGTAATTTTTATTGTATATGTATATATATTATTTTATGTACTATTTGTATATTTATATGTATATAAAATAGAGATTATCCAGAGCCTATGTTATCTTAACTTCTCATTCCCACCTTGAGAGGTAACACTGCCCTTTTTGTGAGTAGGAGTTGAGGCTCAGGTACTGGACACATGTGAATTAAGAGCTGGCACTAGCTCCAAGTCCCCTCACTCCATGCCCAGCCGACCTTACTGACCCATGTTAAGAGGCAATAGTACTGGGCATGGTGGTGCATGCCTATAATTCCAGTACTTGGGAGCCTGAGACAGGAGGATTGCAGATTCAAGGCCAGCCTTAGCAACTTAGCAAGACCCTGTTTCACAATAAAAAATGAAAAGGTCTGGGGGTGTAGCTCAGAGGTAGAATGCCTGTGGGTTCAATCCCCAGCACTACCCCCTCCAAAAAAAAAAATAGAGGCAAGCCGGGCATGGTGGCGCACGCTTGTAATCCCAGTACTTGGGAGGCTGAGACCAGAGGATCCAGGTTCGTGGCCAGCCTCAGCTA
>PVJS01031807.1:0-23171 GCA_004027185.1 Glis glis | reverse complement strand
GGAGGGAACGTTAGTCTGGAATGCATTTGGCCTGAAGCAGCCAGTGCTGAATTACAGTTCCCAGAAAAACTCCCAGCTGGCTGGTGGAGGAGTCCTTGGCCCAGCCAGCCGCGGAGGTAGAAGGCCTTCAGTGCTGTATGGGGGGGGGGGGGCAAAAACCTTTGCCAATTGGATAATCATGGAAATTTGGAATAGGTAGAGCTCTAGACATAAAGAACAGAATGTCTGTCTAGCTGACCAGCCAACCATCTGTCCATCCTTTCAGCCTCCAAACTATTGATTTCTATATTGTTTACATTTCAATACTTTGCTTTCTTTTTTTGCTTTAAAAATATGGATAAAAAATATATGACAGCGAAGAGCAGTCTCAGGGATAATGTACCGATTGACGAATGCCTGATCATATCCTAAGTCAAGGAATAGATGCCATGTTGGGGGAGGCGCCACCCTATCCTCCTTCTGAGGAGTAACATGTCTCATCGTTTTTGTTTTAAGCATTTTCTTGCTTTTCTCTGTAGTTTTACCACATTGTGTGTGTGTGTGTGTGTGTGTGTGTGTGTGTGTGTGTGTGTGTGTGTGTTCCAAACACATAGATGTATTGGTTTCCCTATTTTTTAATTTCCATATGAATGAATATTACCCTGCACATGCTCTTGAGTTTTTAAGACCCAGCCTTGCCAATGCGTCTTTCGTTCTTATTGTTTATGGTTTCACATACTGTAATTTATCCATTCTCCTGCTGATGGACATTTGGGTTGTTTCTAGTTGGGAAGGCATATTATTTATCTATGGCTATGCTACAAGTTACCCACACACAGAGCAGCCGGGAGCCTCTGACTCAGTCTCTCACAGGCTGTAATCAAGGAACGGACGTGTCCCTGGGGCTACAGTCACCTCAAGGCCAGCAGTGGGGCTTGGGGACCTCTTTTAAGATGACTCACAGCACTGCAGCAAGGCCTTTGGGCTCCCAGTCTTTGGCTGGACACACCCACCCGTTCCTTGCTACATGAGCCTCTGCATAGAGGCTGGCCACAGCATGGCAGCCTGCTTCATTCCAGAGTTGAGGGGCTTCCAGAGAGAAAGGCAGAAACCAGATTCTTTTTGCCCCCTTATTTCAAAAGGTGGTGGCGCACACCTGGAATCCCAGTACTTGGGAGGCTGAGACAGAAAGATCACAGGTTCAAGGCAGCCTGAGCAACTTAGGGAGGCCCTCAGCAACTTGACCCTGTTTCAAAATAAAAAAATAAAATAGGGCTGGGGGTATAGCTTGAAGATAGAATATCTCTGAGTTCAGTCACCATTACCAAGCGTATGGGCATGTGTGTGGGTGCATGCGTGCTTGCGTGTGCGTATGTACACACACACACACACACACACACACACACACACAGTGACTTTCCATCATTTTTGCCAATTTCTATTCATTAGAAGTGAATCATGCCAGTGGTGCACACCAGTAGCCCCAGTACTTGGGAGGCTGAGATAGGAGCATCACAGGTTCCAGGCCAGCCTTAGCAACTTAGTGAGACTTTGTTTCTAAATGAATGAATGAATGAATGAATGAATGAACAAATAAATACATACATACATAAATGCGCTGGAGGTGTAGCTTGGAGGTAGAATGCCCCTGGGTTCAATCCCCAGTACCAAAGAAACAAAGTGGGAGAGGGACTCACAGGTCCAGCCCACACTCAAGGGGAGGGGATTTCAGGCAGCATGAATACTGGAAGCAGGGACTGCTGGGCCACTTCATAGGGCCTCCTATAGGGGTTACTAAGAAAAACTGTTGGCTTCTAACATTCATGTGCACTTGCGTTTCCCTAGAGCATGCAGCCAGGAGTAGAATTGCTGGGTTACGAGGTTAGTATGTGTTGGGCTTTCTCAGGTCATTCCCAAGCTGTTTCCAAAGTGTGGAACCAGTTTGCACTCCCTCCTCCCTCCGGCAATGGATGGCGCTCTTGTTGCTCCACGGGCAAGTCATAACTTGTTCTTGTCAAATTTCACTTTTAATCAATCTGACAGGTATGAAATAGCATCCTGCTGTGATGTAATTAGCATTTCCCAATAGCTAATGAGGCTGGCTGTCTTTTTTCCTGTTGATCAGGTGGTATGCTTTCTGTCTGTGGAATTCTGGTTCCTGTCTTGCACTTCTTTTCATATCGGGTTGTTTGTCTTTTTCTTGTTGACTCATTGGAGGGCCTCATACATCTAGATGTTAAGCAATCTACATGCCACAAATAGCCGCTTCCAGTTTGCTTCTGAGGTTTGCTTTCTCTGAATCGCTGCCTCTCTCATTGACCATAAGATTTGAATTTTAATCTCAAGTTGCCAGTACTCTCTTTGATTGTTTTTCTTACCTGGGAATTATTTCCTCAGCATCATAAATTGATTTTACTATATTGTCTTCTAATGGTTTTGCACATGGCAATTAGTCTTAATTCACCTGGAAACTGACTTTTATGCTGTTTATTCCATATGGATAACCAATTGTCCCAGCACTTGTGCTCTGCATTAATCAAGCTTTTCATATACGCATGAATTTATTTTAAGCTCCCTACTCTCATTATCTAACTCTGAACCAATATAAGTAATTTTAACTACTATTGTTTTATAATAAGTCTTGAAATCTGGTAGGAAGAGTTTTCTCACCTGTTTATTCTTCTTCTTTAAGAATGTTTTAGCCGGGTGTGGTGGCACACCCCATTTATCCCAGTTCTTGGGAAGCTGAGACAGAATTGCAGGTTTGAGACCAGCCTCAGCAGCTTAGTGAGACCTTAAGCAACATAGTGAGACCCTGTTTCAAAATAAAAAAATGAAAAGATTTGGGGGTGCAGCTCAGAGGTACAATGTAGAATGCCCCTGGGTTCAACCCTCAGTACCAAAACAAAACAAAAAACCCAAGAGCATTTTAACTATTCTTGGACCTTTGACCTTCCATATAAATATTTAAATGAATTTGTCAAATTCTTTAAAACACAAGCAAGCAAACAAACCTATTGATATTTTGATTGATACTGCATTAACTCTACATCTCGGTCTTATTTTGTGCTCCTGTAATGGATACCCAAGATTGAGTAATTTATAAGGAATGGAAATTTATTGGCTCACAGTTCTAGAGGATGAGGTCCGCAGTCCAAGGACCAGCAGCTGGCCAGGCCTTACTGTCTCATCATCCCATGGCAGAAGGGCAAAGACAGGGCAAGGCGGCTGAACTCCCTCTGTTATAACAAACCAACTCTCACAATAATGGCGTCAATTCACTTACTCAACTTTCATGGCCTAATTACCTTCCATTAGATCCCACTTCTCAATACTGTTGTGTTGGAGGTAACAATTGGAAACCACCCAACACATGATTTGGGGGGACACATTCAAACATAACACTCTATATGTCAGTGGGGGAAGAAATGACCTCTTTCAGGTACCAAGTCTTTCCAGCTATGATGTTGATATATGATGCTGTTTATTTAGGTTATCTCCAAGGTTTTGTGCTATTTTTCCCTTGTATTCTTTTTGCTCATTTTTAAGTTTATTTCCAGGTACATGATATTTTTACTGCTATTGTAAATGGTTTCTTTTATAAAAGTTGTATTTTGCAGCTTATTATCACTGATGCATAGGAACTGAATTTCCTTTTATCTGTTGTTATTTGCCAATCAAATCTGATAGAATTAATTTACCAATCTGAATTTACTTATACATTCTTTCAGATTTAGTACAGTCAATCATATCTTATGAAAATAATAATAATTTCATTAATTCCTTTCCAATTCTTACACCTTTAGTTTCTATTTCCTGTTTTATTGCATTGAATAGGAATTCCAGTATAATGTGGAGTAAAAGAAGAGAAGGGCATCTTGTTTTGTCCTTAAAATAATAAAGGGAAAGATTTTACCATATCAATTTCAAACATGGCATTTTCTGGAGTTATTTTGTAAGTAATGCCTTTCCCATAATAAGGAATTTCATTTCTTCCTTTGGTGAGCACTTTTATTATGAATGGATGTTCAATCAAATGCTTCTTCTATAGCTATTGAAAGTATATAGCTTGTTTTCCTTTAAATATATTAATGTGGTAAAGGATAGTGTGTAAGTTGTATTGTTAAACTAGTTCTGTATTCCTAGAATAAACCCTCTCTGGTATATAAGTAATAACTTTCATATGTAGGTATAAATATATAGACAAACATTATATGTTTATTTGCATTTAATTGTGTGAATTTATATTGGCCAAAAATTATCCTTTTCTGTACTATCTTTATCTACTGTTGGTATCATCATAAAACAATATGGGTGGTATTCTTTATTTTGCTATTTTATAGATGTATTTGTTCAAAATGTGGATTATTTGGACTTGAATATTTCCTTGAATCACCTGCAAAACTCACTTGGTTTGAAGTTTAGGAGGTTTTAAATTTGCTGGTTCAATTACTTTAATGATTATAAAACTAGGTTTTCTTATGGGTCTCTTTTGGTAAATTGTATATGTGTATTCAATATATATGAAAATATGTATCCAAAATTAATAGAATAAAATTGTTCATAACATTTTCTCGTTGTGTTTAAATCTTTCCATACTATTGTTATGATCCCTTTCATTACTAATATGTGTATATTTTCTTTTTCTTCTTATTTTAATTAATGTCAGATTGTGGCCAATTTTTATTAATGCTTGCTCTTGCTCTCTCTCTCTCTCTCTCTCTCACACACACACACACACACACACACAATCTTTTTTCTCACTGTTTTTTACTTATTACTTATTTTATTACTTCCTTCTGCTTTCTTTGTATTTTCCTGGTATTATTTTTTAAGTGCTTACATTATATACTTAACTAATTAATTTTGAAGTTTTCTTTGTTTATAAGCTTTGAAATATTTAAGTTGCTATCATAGCTTTTTAGCTGCATCCCACAAGTTTTGATATGAATTTTTGAATGTGTAGCTCTAAATATTCATAATTAGCATCATAGTGTCTTGTTTGAGTCATGAACTTTTAGAATGTGTATTTTAATTTCCAGTAGGTCATATGAAGTTTATTTTATTATCTTGAAGCAAATGTTGTCTAACTAATTTATATTGTAATCGGAGAATATATGAAACCAACTCCTTTGAATTTATTGAAGCTTGCTTTATAACCTAATCAGTTTTCTTTGTGTGCTTAAAAAAATAGTGTCTAATTATATAATGCTCTATATTTACCTTTAAAATAAGTGTGATAGTTATATAATCTAATCTTACATATCCTTGCCAATATTTCATCTGCTTGAATTATCAATTTTAGAAATAGTTACATTAAACTTCAACAAGATGTATGATTATGATGCACCAATAAAAAAAGAAATAGGTACATTAACATTTCTCACTTTAATGGTGAATTTGGCAATTTCTCATTAGAGAGCTATATATTTTTGCTTTATATATTTTGAAACTATCTTATTAGTGAATTGTGATAAAAAGTATGCTATCAAAGTATGTTAACAAAATGTAGAGGTTCTACATTAGGAGTACCTATCAATACTTTTTTTTTGTGTGTGTGTGTGTGTGTGTGGTATTGGGAATTGAACCCAGGGGTGTTTTACCTATGAACGACACCCCAGTCCTATTTTATTTTTTTATTTTGAAACAAGAGTCTCATGTTGCTGAGGGCCTCACTAAGTCGCTGAGGCTGGCCTTAAACCTGTGATTCTCCTGTCTCAGCCTCCCATGTACTGGGATTACAGGTGTGCACTACCACACCGGATCTATCAATATCAATACTTTTTGTTTTAAAATATTAATTTATGCAGACATCAAATCAAATCTTCTTTGATCATTGTTTGCCTCATTTCTCTATCTTTCATCCTTTTGCTTTAAATCCTTCTGAATCTCTATTTTAAATATATATATATATATGTAATAAACATTTCTGGATTTCCAAAAATTCTGGATTTAACATATGTATTATAAATATAATTTGACATTTTATATCTTGTCATTGAATAATTTGGTTCATTTATATTTAATGTAATGAATGATACAGTAAGATTTCTACCACATTGTTTATATTTTCTTTCCTTTTTTGTCTCTTTTATTATTCTTCCCCTTTCTTTTTCCTTTTTTGTTTCCCCATCTTTTTCTTCCTCATATTTGGAAATGAGATGTTCTAAGTTTAACATTTTAGAACTATTCCAGTTTTATTGCACATTAAAAACATTCATAGCATTCTAACTTTCAATATATTTAACTAGTTTTATTACAGACTTAATTTAGCATTTTTAAATTAAATAACATGGGTTGTCAGTACTTTCTCTACTTCAAATGTCAAGTTTATTATTATTATTGAATAATATCTGTTTAATTTACCAATGTATTTGCTTATAGATCTTTCTTTTAATAAAAATTTAGGTATAATTTACTTATGGTAAAGTTGATTATACAACTCTATAAATTTTATGTATATATACTGTGAGGCCAGGATGTTTCCAGCACCTGAGAAAACTCCTTCTTTCCCTATCCCAGTCAATTCTCATTCTCACAGACAACTATTATTCAGACCTCTATCATCATTTATTGGTCCAATCTGGATCTTCACATAAATTGAGTCACATATAAGTATTCTTTGTGTTTGGTTTGCTTCATGCAACAGTAGATGAATAAGATTCATTTGTGCAGGAGCATATAACAGTACTTTATTCATTTTTTAACAATATCTGTAGTAGTAGTATATTGTACAAGTACCACAAGATCATTTGTCATTTCTACTGTTGATGGACATTTTTTCCTTTTTTTTTTTGCTAATTCTAAGGAAGCTAGTTTTAATATGTCTTTTATTGGACATAAATACTCATATCTATTGAACATATATCTAATCAATCTGAATTGATAATTGCAAACAGTTTTGCAAAAGGGCTATAGCAGTTTACTCTCCCATGGGAACTATATGTAAGTTTTAAAATCTCCACCTGCTTGTCAGCATTTGATATTGTTCTTACAGTTACTTTTAGCTATCCAGAAGGGATATAGATAGCTCAATGTGGTTTTAATATGCATTACTCTAATGACTAATTCTATAAGCATCTTTTCATTTTCTTTATTGGTAATTTGAATATCATCTTTTCTGAAATGCTTGTTCATGGTTTTATCCATTTGGGGGAAAAGAGTAGAATTTTTCTAATTAATTTTGCCAGAGTATTTAATTATATTATGGACTACATATGCATTCTTTGTTGTATTGATGAATTGCAAATCCTCTTCCAATCTGTGGCTTGACTTTACACTTTGATAATAATGTCTTCTAATAAAAATAATTTAATAATGTCTAATTTTATAGTTAAATCAAAATGCCTATCGTTAACACTTGAGTCTTATTTAAGAAAATTTTGTTAAACTTACAATTTATCTCTAATTATTTTTAGACTGAGAATTCATCTCAAATTATTTTTTGTGTATGGTATATGAGTTATGGGTGAGGGTTCATTTTCTTTCCATACAGATAGCTAATCAATCAGGAACTTTTTATTGAAGAGGCATCTGGACATCATTGGATTACATTAGTTACTTATTACAAATCAGGTAACTGTACATATGTATGTTCTAGACACTTTATTGTTTTTATATATCATTGAATTTGAGTTTGAATCTATGTTTACTTGTTATTTTGCTTAGTAGTTTTTATCGTAATATAGCCTCTAGTTTTTTGTTCATGTAATGTACTTATCAGATTTTGTATCAAAGTTATACTGAGAATTCTTCTCTCAAAGAATTTTTAAGCCAGGCATGGTGGCGCACTTGTAATCCCAGTACTTGGGAGGCTGAGATAGGAAGATCCGGGTTCACGGCCAACCTCAGCTACTTAGTGAGGCCCTCCGCAACTTAGCAAGACCCTGTTTCAAAATAAAGAATAAAAAATAGGGCTGAGGGTATAGCTCAGAGGTAGAATGCCCCTGGGTTCAATCTCCAGTACCGCAAAAAAAAAAGAATTTTTAAAGTAGTATTATATTTTCTTCAAATGTTTAGGAAAGTTTATCACAGAAACCCTTCTGAGTCTAAACCCCTTTTTGGGGGAATGTTTTTTGTTTTGGATTGAATTTCCTTAATAGATAAGATTATTTATATTTGTTATTTCTTCTTGTGCCGTTCTAGATAAATTGTGTTTTGAAGGAATTTGATAATTAACCTAAATTTCTTAGATTTATGGGCAAATGGTTATTCATAATATCACTTTTTGACATGCACTAGAAATCATGTATATTCTGTTGTTGGGAGTATATTATATCTATCATGTATGTTAATAAGGTAGAATTTATTATTTATGTTACTAATATCATGTATCTCCTTACTGGTAGTCTTGCACTTTTTTATCAGATTACTTTTTTAAAATCTTCAAGAATGTCGACTTGTCTTTTTTTTTTACTATCAACTTTGTTTTGTGAATTTTAAAGTTACATTATTATTATTAAGAATACGTATCATTGTTGCCCTATTAAATTAATCCTTTCATCATTATGAAATGCTTTCCCTATCCACTAACATTTGTTGCAGTAATGTTTACTTTACCTAGAACATCTGTTATTAATATAATCCCATGCCTTTTCTTTTTGTTAGTATTTTCATGGTATCTTTTTCCATCCTTTTCCGTTTGTGTCAGCCAGCTTTCCATCACTATAACAAATACCTGAGATAATCAACTTATAAGGAAAAAGGTTTATTTGGCTCACAGTTATGGAGGTTTTATTCCATGATCAGTTGGCCCTGTTCCTTTGAGTCCTGTGGTGAGGCCATCATGGTGGGCAATGCCAAGATGAGAAAGAAAGAAAAAATAACCAAGAGGCCTCCCACTAGGCCCCACCTGGCAGTTTCTGCAACTTACTAATAGCGTGCCACTGAGGTATAAGCCTCTCACACATGAGCCTTTAGGGGATATTTAAGATCCAAACTATAGTAACTTTCACTCTCTGTGCACTTGAATTTAAAATAATTTTTAAGCAAACTTTGTCTTTTAATTGGATTTTTAATCCATTTACATTTTTTTTTTTGCAGTACTGGGGATTGAACCTCCAAGCTACACCCCAGCCCTATTTTTTTTTTATTCTTTATTTTGAAACAGGGTTTTGCTAAGTTGCAGAGGGCTTAAGTACCTGAGGCTGGCCACGAACCTGGATCCTCCAGTCTCAGCCTCCCAAGTACTGGGATTACAAGCATGCGCCACCACGCCGGCTTCCATTTACATTTTAAAAGATTGGTGTCTTAATTCAGGCTACTATAACAAAAGTGCCATAGTCTGTGTAGGTTGAACAACATACATTTATTTCTAACAGTTCTGGCATATCGGAGGTCTAAAATAACAATACCAGCAGTCTGGTAACTGGTGAGAGCCAGTTTCCTGGCTTGTACACACAACCAATTTCTCACTGGACGTCCAGTTGGCCGTGAGAGGGAGATTTACTCTCTTTCTCTTCTTATAGGGACGCTACTCCAATCATGATGGCTCCAAGATCATGAACTCATCTGAACATAATTACTTCCCAAAGGATCCACTTCCAAAAACCATTCTCTTAGTGTTTAAGGTTTCAACATGAATTCTGTAAGGAAATAAACCTGCAGTACATAATAATTGGGTCCAAGTCTCTTCTAAGTTATGTAATGTTTTCTCTTTTTTTCTATCCATATTGTTTCTTTTTCCTTGCTTTCTTTCAGTTAATATTTTTTCCTTCCATACTATTTTTAATTGTAATTTCTTTTTACTTTTAGTAGTTACTATAGATATAACATTTGCCTTGCTGACTTTTTACAATCAACCTTAAATTATTACTTTTATCTATTCTAAAACAATGCAAAACATTAGTGTTTCTCCATTAAGCCCATTTGGTGGCTGTGCTATTGTTATGTATGTATTTTATTCTTTCATAAGCTTCATATACCAAAAGATATTATATTTGTTGATTTAAACAAATATAAAGAAAGAAAAAATAACCAAGAGGCCTCCCGCTAAGCCCCACCTGGCAGTTTCTGCAACCTACTAATAGCATGCCACTGAGGTATAAGCCTCTCACACATGAGCCTTTAGGGGATATTTAAGATCCAAACTATAGTAACTTTCACTCTCTGTGCACTTGAATTTAAAATAATTTTTAAGCAAACTTTGTCTTTTAATTGGATTTTTAATCCATTTACATATTTTTTTTTGCAGTACTGGAGATTGAACATTATCATTAACATATCCATTAACATTTGCACATTGATTTGCTCAATCCAGGGTTCTCTCTTCCTTCTTGTAGTATAGTATTGTTCTCCTATCTGGAATAATTTTCCTTTAATCCTAAAAAAAAAAATCATTTTAGTAGTTCTTACACTGTATTCTGCTAGTCACACATTCCCTCAGATTATGTGTCTCTAGAATTGTCTTTATTTTGCTTTCATTTATGAGGGATATTTTTGTTGTGCATAGAATTTTAAGTTGGCATATTTTATCTTTTTTAGTAATCCCATTATCTTCTTGTTTTCATCACTTCTTATGAAAAATCAACTGTATTTTTGTTTCTTTAAAGGGAAAGTATTATTCATCTCCAGCTGCTTTTCAGGACTTCTCTATTAACTGTTTTCAGCAGTTTGACTATAATGAGCCTGAGTATAGATTTCCTTCTATTTGTTCTACTTGGGAAATTTTTTTCAGTGTGTATTTTGATGTTTTTCATCTCCTTTTAGACAATTTTTAGCCGTTAATCATTAACATTTGTTCTGTTTCATTCCCTTCTTTCCTTATAGGACTCTGATTATACATATATCATAATTTTTTACCATGTCTTACAATTCTATTATGCTGTTTCTATATTCTTTCATTTCCTATGCATTATCTTTTCTTCCCTTTTGTGTTATTTGGTATACTGTCTATTTTCTGGTCTTTTGTCTAATAATATTAATGCCACTTATTAAATTACTAATTTGTTAATTTATGTTTTGTGTGGTACTGGGGGTTGAACCCAGGGGCATTCTCTGAGCTACATACCCTTTTCTAAAAATTTTTGAAACAGGGTCTCACTAAGTTGCTGAGAGCCTCTTGAAGTTGCTGAGGATGGCCTTGAACCTGAAATCCTCCTATTTCAGCCTCCCAAGTTCTGGGATTACAGTCATGTGCCACCATGCCCAGCTTACCTTACTAATTTCAATTATTTTTTATTTTTAAATTTTTCATTTTACTATTTCATGAGTTTAGTTCTATACTGGAATTCTCCGGCCTTTTTTCTATTCTTTTTTGAACATATTAACCACAGTTGTTTTATTTACTCTTTTTTGTAACCTTCCTCTTAATTTTTGGTTTAATGCAAGATGTGGTGGATGAAAAAAATAAAGAAGTTCTGATTGTTGATATTGTCTTTAAAGAGGATTAGGGGGTGGGCAGGTTCAGATAAAATACAGCAGATAATCTCCATACTATCAAGAGTTGATTTTAGGCTTTATCAAGATTGGTCTAAAGCCGGGCGTGGTGGCGCACTCTTGTAATCCCAGTACTTTGGGAGGCGGAGACCGGAGGATCCAGGTGGCCAGCCTCAGCTCTCTCTCTCTCTCTCTACCTAGTGAGGCCCTCCTCAACTTCGTGAGACCCGGTTTCAAATTAAGTATAAAAAAAAATAGGGCCGGGGGCATAGCGCGGAGGTAGAACGCCCCTGCGTTCAATCCCCAGTACCGCAAAAAAAAAAAAAAAAGATTGGTCTACTTCAGGCATGCCTTTTCTCCAAAAACATAATCTGTACTCCCGACGTGTGGTTCTTTATCTTACGCCCATGAATTTCCTAATGCATCAGTTGAAATCAGTGTGTGTACAAGAACCTTCTTCTTTGTTGGGCTTCAACTTCACTGTTGTATTCTCAGAACAGTACCGCTGCTAAAATAAATGTCTGGTTGTTTAGCCTTTTGGCCACTATGTTCTGCAAGATTTCTTGGGATCTCTTCCCAAGCATGACGCAAGAGTCACTTAACGGCCTTAGGGGAATTTGTAGATAGATTTTTACATTCACTTATCTGAGGTTTCTTCGTGTCAGAAATTTTTCCCTCAGATCATTTTCTTTCTTCTTAAGATACATCCTTTAGCCAGAACAGTAGATACATGCCTACAATCCTAGCTGCTTAGGAGGCTGAGGCAGGAGGGTCACAAGTTCGAGACCAGCCATGGCAATTTAGTGAAACCCTGACATAAAATAAAAAAATAAAAAGGTCTGGGGATTTGGCTCAATAGTAGAGTGTCCAAGGGTTCGATTTGCAGTAACACACACACACACACACACACACACACACACACACACTACATCCTTTAAAACTCTTTAATGCAGCTCTCTTGATAAATTCTCAATATTTATTGGTTTGAAAATGGAATTTCTTAAGAGTAATATAGTTTACTGGGTATAGAATCTACATTGCTTATTTTCTTAGTGTGTTGAAAATATTACCTTACTTTTTTGTTTGTTTTTGTTTGTTTGTTTGTTTTCTGCTGAGAAAACAGTGAGGAGTTGAGCCATCTGTGTTTTCCCCCTTGGACCACTTCTATTTCTTTTTCTCCCTATCAGTATTCTCTGCTCTTGGGTTCACTATAATATACCTAAGTGAGTATTTCTTTTTATTTATCCTGTTTATTAGTTTTCTTGGATCTGAATATTGGAGTCTTTCAACAACTCTAGAAAATCCATAGTAATCATTTTTCCAATAATAACTCTTCTATAATATTTCTATTATATCCACTTGGAAATCATATCAGGTGCACAGCATATGTTTTTACTCTGCCTCCCTATCTTCTATTCTTGTCCATGTTTACCATCTTCTTTAGCTTTTAGCTGAATTATGGATTATTTTCTTTGCTGAGGATCCAGTTCAATAATTTTTCTTCAACTTTATTTAATTGTATTTAAAATACAATTTAGTGAATTTTCATTTTGAACTATTCTATTGCAACTATTTTTATCTCTATATATGTTTGATTATATTATAAATATATTTATTTTCTGTTCAAGTTTCCACTTTTCTATTTTTCAGATTTTTTAAATAATATGGTTATTTTATATTCTGCACCTATTAATTCTAATATCTGAAACCTGTCAGTTTCTGATATCTCCTATTTGTTATGTCTCTATATTGTGGTACTTTGTTTTCTTAAGTGTTATGTAATTTTTGTAATTGTTATTATGAGCTGCTCCTTTTGTGTGGAATTATTTTCCTGTGCAGATTCTTTCTAGATGCATTGAAGTTAAGTTTCTCCAGGAAAGGTCTGTATTTGCTTCTACCAATGAGAAACACTACTAAACTGGAACCACTTCAGGTGAAATTATTTGCTTAGGGCTTTTCAGTCCACAGAAGAAGCATGAACTCAGATTGCAAACCTATGTGGGTAATCAATGTGTGGCTGGTTACTGAATCTCAGGGATTTTTTTTCACCCTTTACTTTCCAGCAGGGTTGAGACAGGCAAGGGACATTGATTTCTTCTGTGTTGGGCAATTTATTTATTTGCCTTTCCCCTGTACGAGTGGTACCCCTATGGTGTCCGGGATTTGTGCAGGAGTCTCCTTTTAAATTCCACCCTTTATGTGAGCCTGCTTTCAATATCCTAGACTGGAAACCTCCTAGAGTCACTCCCCGTATGTTCTTCAGGGTTTTGCAGAAAGCTAGCTTTTCTGCTTGCTTCCCTCAATGTTTCCTGGTTTGGGGTTTTTTGTTTTTGTTTTTGTTTTTTTCAGCTTTGGAGATTCCTTACTTTCATACCATCCCATCGATGCATTTATAATATTTTGTGTATATATTGTTTCGGAAGTAGTTTGATTCAGGATATCTAATCAACTACATTTCTAGAAGTGAAATACTATGTTAACACCTTAACATATGACATTTGCATAGGAACTTATGTATCAATATATCACAAACTTATAGCTTCATGAATTTTTACAAAACATCCTTGGGCCAATACTTAAATTCATTAATAACCAATTATAACCCAGAAGCCCCCTTGGGCCAGTCACTACCTTGCCCAAGGATAAATACTATTCTCTGTTTTAATTTAAAGGTTAGTATTACCTTTTTTAAAAAAAATGTATGTAAATATAATACTATGGTGTGGGAGTTGTATTAGTTAGCGGGTTTGTCTCTGAGACCAAAATACCTGAGAACAACTTAGAGGAGCAAAGGTTTATTTGGCTTACAGTTTAAGAGGTTCAGTCCATAGTCGGCCAGCTCCAAGGCAAGGGAGATCATGGTGGCAGGGCACCACAGAAGACAGCTGCTCATCCTGTGTCTACTGGGGGGGGGGGGATAAGAATGCACGTGAGCATTTCTGGGGGGCATTCCATGTCGAAACCATGATGCAGTCTTCTGTTCCTGGTTTCTTTCACTTTATAGCATGTTGGTAAGATTCAGCCATATTGTACAAAATGTAAATCATTCACAATATTTCACTGTGAATGTGCCAAAATTTACCTAAACATTTTACTGCTGGTTGTACCCAGATGCTAGAGACCAGGGTGACACTAGGAATGAGGAAACAGGAAGAGTGGCATTTGGGTGGCTTCCAGTTTTAGACGATTAGGAATGGTGCTGCTCTGAAGATTCTAGTACATGTCTTTTCGTGAACATTTCTATTGGGTATAGACCAAAGTAGTATTAATGAATAGTCTTATATTTAATTTCAAAATGACACTTGTAACATTTTAAAAATCAAAAGTGAGCTGAGCTTGGTGGCATACACCTATAATCCCAGTACTTGGGAAGTTGAGATGGGAGAATCACAGGTTCGAGGCCAGCCTCAGCAACTTAGTGAAACCCTGTTTCAAAATAAAAAAGAGCTGGGTGGTGTAGCTCAGAGGTAGAATACCCCTGTGTACCATCCCCAGTACCAAATAAATAAATAAATAAATAAATAAATAAATAAATAAATGTCTAAGGAAAAATTTGAGGTCCAACCTTCTTTTACTTGGTAAAGTAGCCAATATATCCATGTTTTTTCTGTGTTTAGATAAGCATAAACATACATGATAGCATTTCCCCTGCAAAAGGAGGATCATAAATTTCCCACTGAAAATATATATTGAGAGCATACATACTTCAAGGTATGAATTTAGCTGGCCCTTTTAAAGAACTGAATAATATTATGTGGTGTGGACTTTTAATAAATTGTTCATTCATGCACATGTTCTTAGTACTTACAAAACTTAATATCTCAAAAATGATTTCAAGACTTTCAGGATTTCATGACAATCTCCCTTAGGGCTATTCAGGACAGAGAACTGGAAGAAAAACAAAGAAACTCACAGGGACATAGAAATAAGAAAGGACTTTAAGTTTTGTGGGACTTAAAATTGAACTAATAATGTTGAGTCTGAGCAGAGAAAACAGGAAGAACCAGCTCATGTTTTGAGGAAGGTGTTGGGAGATGTAGAAAGAAAACACAAAGGCTTGGTAAGGGAGAAAATCAAAAGGAAAGAGCATAAAGGAAAGGAGAAAACCTACAGCACAGGAAACTTGTAATGTGATCAGTTTTCCCCGTGGAGGGCTGCTGTTGGTCTTGTTGAGGAATGATCTGAGGCACTTCCTCTCTTACCCCACTTTCATCTCTCCTGTCCAGCCATGCAGTGGACGTTGTGGGGTATCTGTCTATGACCTAGTGAAGTGGAGAATTGAACGAAGAATAAAGCAGTTGTCGACCTATGTTTCTTCTAGTTTGGGGAGCTGTAATGAAACTCTTTGGTAATGCAGGGTGTCGTATTCCGTCCCCTTTACCATTGGATCCACTTTCCCCTGGAAGGTCCAGTCTGGGCACTGTTTTGTAGTAGGGGAGGAAGCTTTACAATGGTCTCTTCCTACCAACAGTAGGATCTGGGGACATTTTGTCCTTAGGTACCCAACAAATAGGAGCAAGGGCAGTGAGGGATGGAGAAGCTGGATAATGTACAGGTACCACACAGACCTCCTCCAGGCCTTGGAGGCTGGTCATGAAAAGGCACAAATGGCTTGCCCCAGGGTCAGCCCTTGAGCTCACAGTCTAGACAGGTGGATGAGGTTCAGGGTGGGACCTGGTCAGGTATAAAGCTAGGTCTGCAGCTGTTGAATCCCACCCTTGACTAGAGTGGGTCAGGAGTAAGAGCAAGTTCAAGAAACCCCATACCAGGGGGAATCATGTTCACAGAGAGGTCACAACCAGCTGTTTGAGCAAGGACTATTATAAAGTGTTACCGTTGATTAGATTTATTATTTTTATTATGAAACAACACATATTACTACTGAAATGTTAGTGAGGTGTGGGAAGGAAAAATATAAGTAAGTAAACTACAAGGAATATTTATATCAATACTTGTAAATAATCCACTTTCTTTTCTGAAGTAATTGACTCAAATATTTTGATATATAGTTTCTATATAATTTCCATATTATATTAGATAAAACTTAATTTTTTGTACAAAAAATGCAAACTCAGTATAATAATAAATGTTCCTGAAAATAATATTTATAAAATATAGCATGTTATGTAATATATAACATAATCTACATGACACATTTATATGAGGAGAGGAAGATAGAATGCTTCCCAACTCCTGGTCAATATAATTATATATTTAATATATATCACATATTATATACATATATTATACACATATGTATGTATATTATATATAATTAACCCAGCGCCCCAACTCCTGGTCAATATAAATATATTTAATATATTATATATTATTTTTTTTGTGGTACCGGGGATTGAACCCAGGGGCATTCTACCTCCATGCTACACCCCCAGCCCTATTTTTTATCATTCATTTTGAAACAGGGTCTCACTAAGTTGCGGAGGGCCTCACTAAGTAGCTGAGACTGGCAGCGAACCCGGATCCTCCTGTCTCAGCCTCCCAAGTACTGAGATTACAAGCCTGCGCCACCACGCCAGGCTATATTATGTATTATATACATATTTATGTACATTATATATAATTAACCCAGCACCCCAACTCCTGGTCAATATAAACATATATTCAATATATTATATACATATACTATATGCATAGGTATGTATATTATATATAATTAACCCATCCTTGGATCGGTATCATTTTGTATAAAATCCATCATTACTTATCAACCGCTCCCTTGTTAAAAATAGTCTCACCTATTGATTTTTTTTTAAAACAAATTGCTCGCTGCCCTCCGAGGGCAAGCCCTGGGGTCCCCATCCCGGGTTTGGGACCGCTTTTGGGGGGTAGAAACTGACACAAAGCCAGGCCTCAGCGGTCAGGGGTGCTGGCCAAGCTCCGCCCCCACTCCGCGGCGGCCAATCAGCTCCAGGGACGGCCCTCCTCGCCCCTTCTGCGCTGCAGCCCACCTCCCCGCCACAGACCTCCCAACGCTCTCCCCGCAACCAATTTTCCAAACCCCTACGCCCTCTGCCCCATCTCCCTCTCACATCCCCGCCGAGGACTCCCTTCCTCCTCTCAGGTAGCTCGGTGTGGAAATTGCTGGACCAACGGTGAGTCTCGTCCAAAGATGGTTTCTGGAACCCGAGCAGGCCCGGGCGCACCCATCGAATGCGGGGCGGCTCCGGATGCGGGTCCACTGCGGCCCAGGTGGGAGAGAGGCACCCGGCGAGCCCCGGGGAGCGCGGCGGGGCGCCTGCGGAGCTGGGGTCGGGGTGGGGTGGGGTCTTGGCCTGAGACCCAGGAGCGAGGTCTTTTCAGAGGGTACCCTGCGCCTTCGCCATCTCTGCTGCTTCACTCTGGCTCTTATTCTGTGCTGAATTTCTTCTTCTCTGGCAACCTAACCGTTAAGACTCCAAAACATCTCGGCCCTTTTTAGACATCCATTAGGAAATATTTCAAAGCTACGCACAGAAAATAATATCTCAGATGCCGACATCCTGTCACCTTTGCTTTAGCTCGCTGTCTCTCTAAAATAAAGATAAACCCGTTTTTGCCTGCCTCCTGCTCCCACCCCCAGAGGTAAGTTAGCTTATATCTTTCCCATGTACATTCTGTCTTTTATTTATTTTTATGTAAGCAATATGCGCCTCTATTCTTATTTTAACATTTTTTCCATGAAATTTATTATGAGGTTTTAACCTGCGGTACTATTAGTCCTGACGTTTCAGATCCAGAAATGTTTAAGCATGTCCGCGGCCCTCCTCTTTTAGCTGAGAAACCTGAAGTATGGAAACCGTAAAAGACTTCTACCAGGTGGTGTTTACCTAACAGGATCCTGAACCCAAGTTCCTGCGCCCGTCAGTCCCTCTACCCAACCTTACCTCTGATCCCACCTACCTAAATGGCCCTCTTGGTTGACATTCATAGGATTTAGTTTGGAGAAAGGGCGTGGAAGGGAGAGAGGGAGAGGAAATATGGTTTGGATTTGGACCAAAATCCCATTTAAGATTCAAAGATATGCATCTTCCTGAAACATGAAATGTTGAATCATAAGATGGCTTGAATAATTATTTCATTTAATGGGCACTCATTCAGGTTTACTGGATGTCAGGCATTGATCTAAGAACAAGTATGAACCCACCTGATTTAAGCCCTACAATAAATCTGTAATACAGTTCTTAGTTTTATCATCCCCGTTTACAGGAAATGAAACTGAGTCATTAAGTAACTTGTCCACACCGCTGAAAAAACGTATCAATGAGATGTGCACCCAATCCATCTGGTGACAGTCTGGGTTCCTAACCATTACACTACCCTATATACCACTTGCCAAAGCTGGAACTGTAGGAGGTGAAGTCTCCACACAGAGTAGGAATGGGCAATTCACAGAGGGAGGGGCAACTGTCAACTATCAGAAAGAAAAAAGATTTTAACTGTGCACGGAATAATACATTTTAGCTACTTATTATTTGTTTGCCTATATCACTTTTAATCTACAAAAGCCACACGTAACAATGTAATCCATGCAGCGTTATATAAAAAGTTGCTCCTCCCCGTCTTCCTCGGGTTAAACAATATTAGCAGGCAGACATATCTCCTTCCCTTCTTCCCATAAGACGAATATATACATGGTTCATTTTTCCCCCTTGTAAAAACGGCAGCATGTTCAAGGGTTTGCACGACTTGTATTTTTCCCTTGGCCATACATCAAGGCGCATCCCCCCAACACTAAACAGAGGCTTAAGCTCTCCCTACGAGTTGAATAATGAAAGCCCCGACATGTGTTCAGCCTTTTCCTTATTAAAAAATAGACATACACTAGAGAAGTTCACGTCTGTCATAGAACGGCCGTCCACACTGCTAGGATGGGCCCCGGGCGTCCCCACTCTGCCGCAGTGCCGAGCCGCCAGGCCCGGCGACACAAAGAAGCGCTGTCCCCTGCCAAGCGCCGCCCCCTCGGCTCCCACTCCTGCCCGGGAAGAAGTGGGGAGGAGGAGACTCGTCCTCTCCTCCGCTCCGATCTTCTCCGGAGCCGGAGCTCAGCTCGCAGCTCGGCGGCGGTGTGCGCTCTGCAGGGAGGCCCCTTCCCCGCGGACGGTGAGTCCCCCGGCGCGGGCCCGGCCCTCGCAGCCGCTCGGGTGCAGATTGCAGGGTGACCTGATGCGCCAGCCCCGCGGCCCGCGACGGTGGCCTCCGCCCGGGTGTTGGGGAGGGAGGCGGGGGCCGCGCTGGGGTCGGCGGGCCTGGGTGTGCCCCAGGCTGGGATGCAGGCTCTCTAGCGCTTGGGGTCTGCTTCTATGGGGGATTTTTCTCTGCTCCCGGGCCCCGCAACCCCGGCTCCGCATTGCTACTGCGCCCTGGGATCTGACATCAATGTTTGCGTGTGCTGGCTTTGTGCGGTGGACTTCCAGACAGGCCTGGCCTCCAGAAGCAGCGCCTAGTCCTTGGATTTCATCAAAGGAGAATGCCGAGGGAGTAGGCAGGGCTTGCCGGGGCCGCACAGGTAGCTGGTGACTGAGCATCGCTTCTGTCCTCCTGCCCTTTGATCTTTGCAAACAGGGTCTCTGGGACCGAGGTCTCTCGCCCCCTTGCACCATCCTCTGGAGACTGGCCGAGGGGGATGGGAGGGAAGGGGGAGGGGGCAGCGGTCTACGTACTCCCACCTCCCACACAGACCTCAGTGCCAGCGGCCTGGAGAATTCCCTGCCACCAGCGAGATTTTCCGCTGCTCCCCTCCTCCTTCCTCCCTCCTCCCCGCCTGCGCCCCCCGCCCCAGTCCCCTCCGCTCTCGCTCTGACGTCACCCACAGGCTCGTTGCCGCTGGCTCTGCGCCCCGGAGCAAAGGAGGGGAGAGGGGAGCCTGCGCCCGGCTCTGGGCTCAGTATGGACAGCCCCTGGGAGTTTGGGGCAACCCTTCTGACACATTGTCCCTTTGATAGAAACCCTCTGGGCAAGCAGACCAAGAGCCAGGAGGCAGGAGAGAAAGAAAAGGGAAAGAAAGCAAGCCAACTAGGGCTCACTCCTGGGCCAGGGCCCCTCTGCTGAGAGTTACCCCGCAGCAGAAGTGCAAAGGCCAGTAAGAGAAAGACAGAGTCCCAGGGGAACTCGGAACTCGGGGATTAGGAAGGAATTAGGTAAAATAGAAACAGAGGAATAGAAAAAAAAAAGCAAAATTTTGAATCCCTATGTATTTTAAGCTGCATAGTAAATATATGAGTGTTTAATTTTTAAAATTGTTTTTTTATTATTTTACTGTCTATTCCCTTCCGTGTGCATTACGTATTCTTTTAGATGTAGAAATTACATGACTTTTAAGTTAAAAGTAAACACGTAAGACCTATCTGAGAATGTCTAGGATAGAATGCAAAAGCAAGGGTTGAACAGCTCCAATTCTGGTTTAGTGGAACTTCATAGACATGGGGAAAGTGCTTGGGGTCTGTGTTTCTGATGGATCCTGCATCTACCACTGGATAGATAGATATTGGATGTAATAAGGAATAAGAAACAAAGGGTTCATGTAAGAAAGTGGCATGGAAACAAGAAACCATGAGGAATGGGATGTCTGTGCTGTTAACTCAGTTTCGAAGGTCGGCGCCATTTGCTCAAGAAGTGACCCTGGGTTTGCACTTACCTTCACATCTGTCACTGGATCACCCATCCACAGACTGCCTGCTCATTCTCCTGGGAAAAATCCAAAGAATAAAATGTATTTTCTGACCTCAGACACTTCCTCTAAGTTTCAGGATCTGAAATAAAACTGTAATATAGCAAATGGATGGTACAGTATCCAAGATGGCCCCACTCTCCCTCCCAAGTAGGGAAACCCTGCTTAGTTCCCATGGGGTTGCTTTGTGGCAGGAGCAGGAGCTTTGCTCTCTGCCTGAGCTACAGGTTCTACCTGGGTGCCTTTGGCTTTGGAGGTAACTTTGATTGTTGTAAGTTAAAAGGGACCAGAGTGGACCCTGCAGGAGAGAGTAAGTAGGAGCCATGACCGAGGTTAGGAAGAGAAATAAAAGCTCATTTCCCTTCAATTGTGTCCATCTGAATTCACCGAGCTAGAAGAACACACGGGGGATTCAGGCACAAAGAGGGAACATTTGGTTCAGAAGCCAAATGTCACAGTCACTGATCTCTGGTTAAAGTGGAAACAAAACCAGCTATGGAGGGGGAAAATCAAAGTCACAGGTAGGGAAACACACAACCCGATGGGAGACTTTTTAGGGCCAGTGAGATAGGAACAGTTGATCAATTATCTAATCTTTCGTATACTTTTTCATTTAATGCATGTTTACTAGCTTGTTTGAACTTATATTAACTCAGTGTTCTTTTTAATTGTAATAATAATGTATATAACATTTCAAAGGATGCAGACTTGTGTAAAGACAGAAAACTTCACCTTCTCCCTTCCGAATGTAATCAAGGCTAGCATGTTGAAATGTGGCCTCCATGGATTTTTTATAATATAAAAGTCTGACACTTAAGTAATACACATTGCTTAAGTAATACAGGCTTTTATAGTGTAAAAGCCTGGCACTTAAAATTCATATTCCTGGTCCTTAAGAATGTGGACCCCAGCACTGTATTTCCTGGATTTGGATCTTAGATCTTCTACTTACTACTTGTCTATGTGACTATGAGCAAGTAACAAATTTTCTGGCCATTAAGGGCTTTTCCCCCCATCTATAAAATACAAAAATGGGGATAATGAGAATATATACTGTATAGGTTTATTGTCAAGATTAAATCTTATACCAATCACTTATCATAATGCCAGAAACCTGTTAAGCACTGTATCGTTATTATTACCACCACTACAATTGTTACTACTATGTTTATCATTATCTTTAACCCCATAAAAAAGTGTTCCTGTCCTACATATCATAGTGAATTGAAATTTTCACTTTAAATCTATCTAGAACATTCTAGGTAGATGCCAAATAGAATGAACTCATCCTTGAATTAGCTCAGAGAACATCTAGTGAAACAGAATTGTGAGTTCTCCGCCCTGGACATGTGGACCATCAGCATGACCCAGAGAGAAGGGTCTGCTGGGCCACTCTAGGGGGTGTTGTGTAGGCGGGCTGCCAGGGTCCATGCTGTGGGATACGTGTACAGAGACCTGTGTGGGTGATATGTTGAAGCTGGGTAAGTGTGGGATTCGACTAGCAATCCTGTACCCTAAAGAGTTGAAATGATATTATGAAACATTCCTTGTCTTTGATCTATCCATACCCATTTCTAGTTTTCATTTTCCTATCTCCATTTGTAGTTTTGTGTGGCAGCTGGCATCTTTGGACGTGTATCTTTAATGCTACTACTCTCATTTCTGTGAGAAAGGCTATTAGAAGAGGACTTCTTGGGTCTAAGGATAGATACACCTTTGAATGTAAGTTGCCACTCTCAGGGTCGCAGAGGGTGGACGTTCTCCATCCTTCCTCAGATTGTGACTGTGACCCCACAGTCTTTCCACCATTGCAATTCATTAGCCACCTCCATATTCTTCATCCTCTTTCCTCAGTCTCTTCTTTCTCCTGGTTCTTTTTCTTTGACAATTTCAGGGGCAAAATGTATTTTCCATTGCCTGATTAATGAGATTGAGTATTTTTTCATAGAGTGGCCATTTAAATTTCCTCTTCTGTTCATATGTTTGCTTAGAAGGGAAGGATGTCCATAGATAGAAAGATATGGGAGAGGGGCCGGGCATGGTGGCGCACGCTTGTGATCCCAGTACTTTGGGAGGCAGAGACCGGAGGATCCGGGTTTGCAGCCAGCCTCAGCTCTCTCTCTCTCTCTCTCTCTCCCTGTTTCTCTCT
>PVJS01031806.1:0-23173 GCA_004027185.1 Glis glis | reverse complement strand
GTGTGTGTGTGTGTGTGTGTGTGTGTGTGTGTGTGTGTTAAGTTCCCATTATTGACTAGAAGCCATGGTATCCTGAGGAAGGGATCCGGGGGTCTGCAGATCTGAAAGTGGATCTGGTGGGGTCAAGGGGCTGGAGTTGCTGCTTATCAGGCAATGAGTCCAGTTCGCTAAACACACACACACACACACACACACACACACACACACACACACACCACACACACACACTCACACTCGGGGGTTTTGTTGTCATTGCACTGGCCGGTGGGGTGGTGGGGTGGTTTCTGAGAGGTGGGAACGGCGCTCATAACAACAGGGCGGAAATAGGGCCCCTTCCAAACAGCGCCAGCAACGCGGATGCTAAGGCCATACGTTTCTTAATTTTAGGACTGCAGCGTGGTGCTTCTTGTCGATGAAAACATCCAATAATAAAAAAAAAAAGCTCACGATTTAAAGCAAAAACACCGAGAACAGGACGAGATGGATGTTATTCCTCCCGTGCCTTTCTGGAAACTGCATTCTGTAGAGTTTCTTAGTATAATGGTGAGGAAAGCAAATGTCGAACTCCCCTCTAGAAAAGATCTGTAATCCTCCAGCGTAGGAAGCCCTCATTTTTCCAGTTATGTCTCACATGGAGTAGTCCCACATCTAAGCCATCCGTTATGGGTACTTTTGAACATTCCAGAAACCATGACCTTTTCCCCAAATGAGAAACTGTGTACTCCTGAAACAGTACAGGAGGACACAAACATGTGCAAATACATAAAGCATGGTTACTCTGACTGTACATTTAGTCGCGGTATTAAATATCTAGTGGTTCTTAATGACATTAGATGCTCATTTTGAAAGGTTTTTGGAATCCTAAGACGGAGAGGTTGAACACAGGCCTTTCTTCATTGTCTGAGTTCTCAAAAGATGTATCACTAAGATGGAGCTCCCCAACAGTTGCTATAGTTTGGACCTTAAATGCCCCCCCACGGGCTCACATGTTAAAAGGCCTGCGGTGCTGTTGGCAACTTAGGAGCTGGAGCCTGGTGTCACTGGATGAACCCTCAAGGGGAGACTGCACCCCAGCTCCTCCGCTTCCCGTCTTTCCTTTCCTGGCCTTGAAGTGAGACCCTACTGCACCACTGCTGTCTCCCTGTCATAATGTGCTCCCTCATCACAGGCCTGAAAGCAACCGGGCCAAGCCACCATGGACAGAGACCTCTGAAAACGCGAGCCAAATAAACCTCTCATCCTCGTGAACTGTCCAATCTCAGGCACTTTGCTTTCATGATGTACAGCTCACACAAGGATTGAAATCATGCATTTATAAAGAATCAACTTAATATGGTTTTATAATCAACTTCATATACCTTTCACCTGTCAGGTGTTAAAATTCCAGGTTGAAAAATGCCAGACAGCTGCTGTTCTCTTGGGATTAAGCCACCGCATGCAAGTAAACAGGTTCAAATAATTAGTGAATTTAAAGCTTTGCAGATGGTTACACAAAGTCATTCAACTTACTATTTTTGTTTGTTTGTTTGTTTGTTTGCAGTACTGGGGATTGAACCCAGGGACATTCTACCTCCGAGCTACACCTCCAGCCCTATTTTTCATTCTTTATTTTGAAACAGGGTCTCCCTAAGTTGCAGAGGCCTCAATAAGTAGCTGAGGCTGGTTGCAAACCTTCAATCCTCCGGTCTCAGCCTCCCAAGTACTGGGATTACAAGCATGTGCCACCACACCTGGCTCAACTTACTTTTGTTTAAAAAAAAAGTGTAGATAAAGAAGGGATCACTTTTCTATTCGTGAGAGTCATGAATATTAATTCTTAACAAATGAAATATCAACTGTAAGCAAATACGTTCTTTCCATGAATCATGTTCAAAATTTCTATGTTTAATTTTTTTTCTATAAGTTCAAGTCAACACAACATTGAACATTTGAAAATGATCTTAAATAAGATTCATTCTTCAAAGCTGTTGCTTAAATATTTTCCCCCTCCCTGGGCTGAAGTGGTACCCTGGTCTTTCCTCATTATGTTTATGTAACATATGGCCAAGCCTCAGGTTTGACTATCTTGAGGGGACCAGGAAACAATGAGACGGGTCAGAACTCTCTAGAAACTCCCCTTGCTAGGAGAATATCTATGGCCATGCCTGTAGCCTTCAGTTTAAAATGGAATTCAGTGTTTGTCCTGAGAGATAATGGTCTGTGGGTTGGATCCCCTCTCACTAGCGAGCCCTCTTTTAGTGAATGAAATGACACAACGTAGTCATAATTCTGAAAAACAGTAGGGGGCGCCCTCGCTTCACACAACCTCAATGTTGGTCCAGCCGGGATCATTTTAGTTTCCAGTGTGAAAGCCTAAAATAGCTGGTCTCTGGGGAGCTGGGCATCGCGTGGCACATTCACCCCCAAAGCACGGACTCGGGGCCCCACTAGGTGCAGAGCACCCCTCATCTAGAGCAGAAGCGGAGGAGGGGGCTAGGCTTGTGCAGGATGGGGTAGTAGCAGCACCTGAACCGTGTGAGCAGTCTCATCAGTGAGACAATGTCGGATCTGTCTCTCAGAGCCTGGCTCATTTCATTTAGCATCATGTCCTCCGGCTTCTTCCACGTCGCTGCAAACCGCAGGACTTCCCTGTTGGTGAAAGCCAAAGAATCTTCCAGTGCATTCCGTGGCGCATACCGCAATTTTCTCTATCCATCCTTCCACCCATCAAGTGACATTTAGGTTGTTTCCTGAGCTCGGCTATTGTGAAAAATGCTAAAATGGAAACGGGAGTCCAGCTAGCTCTTGCTTTGGATATAGATGCAGAAGGGAGGGCTGGAGTGTGGCTCAGGGGCAGAGAACTAGTCTAGCATGCACCGGGCCCTGGATTTGATCCCCAGCAATATGTATGTGTGCATATGTGTGTATATATATAAATATATATATATATATGATATAAGTATCGGAGATGTATATGACATATGTGTATATATGTGTGTATATGTATGTGTATATAATATGATATAACTATCATATATGATATATACTTATATATATATTATATAATATGATACTATATAATATTATGTTATATAATTATATATTGTATATTACATAAGTATATATACTTATTATATTTATATATACTTATATATTATATAAATATCAGAGAGATATATGACATATGCATATGTGTGTGTATATGTCTATAGATAGGCAGATATCATATATATATCATATACATATGACATGTATGCAAACATACACACACACACACACACACACACACACATTGGGACTACTGAATGGTATGGCAGTGCCCAGGAAGTTTCAGTCATGCAGGATAAATAAATTCTGGAGTTCCAATGTACAACACTGTAACTATAGATGACAATTTGAAATTTGTTAAGAGGGTTTTAAGAGTTCTCATCATAGGGCAGAGGAGAAAAAGGAGGAGCAGGAGGAGGAAGAGGAGATTATATGAAGCAATGTATATGTTACTGAGCTTAATTGTGGTCAATATATATGTATCAAATTATCAAATGGGACACCATAAATATATATTATTTGTTTTGTGGTAGTGGGGATTGAACCTAGGGCTATTCTACCTCTGAGCTACATCCCCAACTCTATTCTATTTTTTTTTAATTTTGAAACAGGGCCTCACTAGGTTGCTGAGACTCTTGTTAAGTTGCTGATGCTGGCTTTGAACGTGCAATTCTCCAGTCTCAGCCTCCCAAGTGCTGGGATTACAAGCGTGTGCCACCATGCCTGGCTAAGATACACCATTTTTTGACAGTCAGTTACACCTCAATTAAAAAATAAATAAAAGAAAGGAAAGGGGAAAAAAAAGCAATGCTCTACTGAGGATGCAGAACTTGGTTTGCGTGAGAAGTTGAATGCTCTAAGCGGAGAGTCCGCATGTGTAGACATGCTCACGGCACTGTGCATAATATTGTAGTTATGAAGAATCATGTCCGAGGCAGACGCAGCAAGAGGCCGGGCAGGGGGAGACAGGCCACGTGGAACCAAGGGGTTGCTTTCTTCCTGCATGCCTGGAAAGTTCTGGTGTCATGGGAAGAATGTGATGCTAGCAAAGAATCTTCCGGGTGCCAACGCACAGAGAAGACCTGGAGAAGAGGCAAGTCCAGGCTAAATATGGACACTATAGGCCCTGCATAGGGCCAGCCCCCTGTGGGGACTTAGTGAGTGACTTCATTAATGGAGTGACCAACTGGATTCACTGGCATTCAAAGCGGACCGAAGCAAGAGGGTCTTAGCTACTCCAGAGACAGGAAAGTCAGGTCTGATGGGGAGAAAAGGGAAAATTGCTAAGAAAGATGGCATGCGATTTGGACCCTGAAAAGGAACTTGGACAGAAAATAACAGAAAAAGCAAAAAGAAGAGTAGGATCAAAGGTAGGAGGGAGGTGCAGGCCGCACTCGGTAATAAGTGCTCCCTCCATAGAAGGCGCACTGTGGGTTCTTTGAACCCAGAGCTCATTCCTTTTATTTTTCTCATTATTTAGATTAGAGTTCTCAAATTAGTCCTTTGAAGCCTACGTATAGATGATGGACATGTTTTAATTAGTTGACGCTATTTTAAAATAAACAGTGTTGAAAAACCCTATTTCTATAAATGCATAGATGAATGAGTATATCTAGATTTCTTGATTTTCTTTAAAAAAACACAGATTCAGCAACACTGGGCACAGATTTCCATCCTCTTGACCCATTTCAACCTATTTATACTGGGCATGGGCTCCTCAGAGCAACATAGACTTTTTTTTTGGTACTGGAGATTAAACCCACAGGCATTCTAAGGTCTCTCTAGGTTGCTGAGAGTCTCACTATCTTGCTGAGGCTGGCCTCGAACCTGCGATCCTTCTGCCTCAGCCTCCCAAGTACTGGGATTACAGGTGTGCACCACCATGCCCAGTTTAGACTATTCTTTTTTTATACTTAGCGTTATTTAGATAACTTGGAAAATAGAAGGAATGGGGCTTTTAAAAAGATTTATTTGGGTTCTCTACTATTGTCTTACTAGTTATATCTATTTTATTTTAGTGGTGATGCTAGGGTTTACAATAGACATTTTTAATTTATTACAGTCTTCTATTAAGTAAGGGTATACCATCTTATATATAGTATGAAAAATTAGCAGAAACGACCTTGAGAATAGCTTTTATGACTATGTTCTTAGACTTAAATACATGTAGGATAAGAGTAATATAGCATATACTATCATATCTGAAACTTACAATTATGAAATATAGTCTGTGGTTCTTACAGAAATCAACTTCTATTTTTCTTTCCTGTCTTATTTGGTATTGTTGTGGTACATATTACTTCTACATTCAATCGATTACCTTTTACTGTAATAATCAATGATTTCTTAACTAGATTTTTAAATGAGGGAAAACTGACATTGGGTGTCATTTTAATTCTGCCTGTAGAAATCTCTTTATCATTCCTGTATCACAGGTCAAACCTAATGAATTCCATACCTTTTTGTTTGCTGAAAAAGGTTTATTTACCTGCACTTTGGAAATCTACTGTTTTCTTGGGTAGAGTTCTGGAACGAGAGATGCTTTGTATATCTTTAAAGTTCGGCACCTAGCAGGAAGTCTAGTGTAGCTCTCCTCTCTCCTCTTTATTTCTTTGTACCTATGTCATTTCTCCCTGTGTCTGAAATTTAAACTTTTTCTCTTTTATCGCCAGTTTTCAACATTTTAATTATGAATGATAATTTTGTTTGTTTCTACTATGATGTAATTCCTCTTTCTGTTTCTATTTTTTCTTTTCTTTTTCTTTGTTTTGTGTGTGTGTGTGTGTGTGTGTGTGTGTGTGTGTGTGTGTGTGTGCAGTACTGGGGGATTGAAGGGAATTAAACCCAGGGGCATTCTACCTCTGAGCTACATCCCCAGCCCCATTTTATTTTTTATTTTGAAACAGGGTCTCACTAAGTTGTGGAGGGCCTCACTAAGTTGCTGAGGCTGGCCGCGAACCTGTGATCCTCCTTTCTCAGTCTCCCAAGTACCTGGGATTACAGGTGTGTGCCACCATTCCCAGCTCAGCATTTTAATTATAATGTATCTTAGTCTTTCTTTTTCTTTCTTTCTCTTTCTTTCTCTCCTTCCTTCCTTCTTTCCTTCCTTCCTTTCTTCTTTCTTTCGTGGAATATTTTTATCCAGTATTTCTTTAAATTCCCATAGATCATTGAAGTTTTGGTTAATTTTTTTCTCCGTGCTTCATTTTATACACTTTTTCTTTCTATGTCTTCAAGTTCACACTCATCTTTTATCCTTCAGTATATAGACTGATGTTGATCCTACCCAGTGTATCTTTCATTTTAGGCATTGCATTTCTAATCTCTGAAAATTCCCCCTTTTATCTTTTATGTCTCCTTTTCATTTTCAGATTTCAATGTAAATCTAAGAGCACATTTACCATAGCTATTTTAAAGTCTTTCTCTGCTAATTCCGTCATCTTCTGGTTTTGTTTACCTTGAATGCTTTGCTGATTTTTCTTCTGATAATGAATCGCACTTTTCTGCTTCTTGTCGTGTCTGCTAATTTTTTGTATTGTGTGTGACACCCCGTGAGCTTCCTGTTGCGTGTCTGGGTTTGGTGGTTAATAGGGTTGATATGGATATAGAATCTCTTGGATATAGAAGCTCAGGTATTGGCAATACAAACATGTTCACGGGCAAAATAATTGAATCACGAGGGTCTTAATCTCATCAGTGGATATATCCATGGATGGATTAATAATTTGAATGGAATTATTGGGTGGTCACATAGGCAGGTGGGCATGGCTGGAGGAGGCGGGTCATTGGAAGTGTGGTCTTGGGGACTACATATATGCATTCTTTCTCTCTCTCTCTTCTCTCTCTCTCTCTCTCTTTCTCTCTCTCTCTCTCTCTCTCTCTCTCTCTCTCTCTTTCTCTCTCTGCTTCTGGTATGGGAGCAGAGTCCCTCCATGCACCCTGCCTCTGTGGCCTTCACTTATGCCTCGGAGCCGGCCCCATGGACTAAATAAACCTCATGAGCCCCAGTAAATCTATCTCCCTCTGCGCTTTGTACGTCAGGTGTTGGGTCCCAGTGACTCAAACGGTTGTCTTCTTTTAGAGAGCGTTTTGCATGATTAATTCCTGCAGGAATTGCAATGACTTCAAGATTAGCTTCATCTTTTTGAGGTTGGTCTTTACACTGCACTACAGCCCGCTCATAGAAGCTTTAGTCTAGGGCTAGTTCAGCCCACTGTTGAGGTGGGTCCAGGTGTTTGTCTGAGCACTTACGGGTCTTCCCCAAGATGTGAGCTCTGGAAACCATTCCACATACAGATCTCAGGTTGGTCTTTCCTCCGCTTCATGGAGTTCTCTTCTATGAATGCTCAGCTTTCTGTCCATGAAGAGACTTGGGGAAGACCAGAAGATTAGCAATGATGGTTTCACACTGTCCTGTCTGTCTAGTATTCTGCCTCAAAAATTCCAATGGTCCCAAGCTTCCTGATTCTAATATGTGTCTGCTCACCTCAGGCAGCATGTTGTGATTTATGTAAGATCCTCTTCCTTGCAGAAATGATTATTAACCTAACATTCATTAGGAATGAACGTTAGGTTCACTTTCCTTGTTTTTCTTCTTTCAGGGACCATGTTTCTACAAACTATTGTCCAGTGTTTGAAAACAGTTGTTGAATGTGTCCTGTCCAGTTTTCTAAGTGTTTATAGAGGGAGGGCTCAGTCTAGGCCCACTTCCTCCATCATAAATCATCTCTACACGTGTGCTTTAGTAGTCTTCCCCAATGGTCCTTTAACAACAGAAAAATCAACAAAAATCACCTTTTCGCTGCCATAATTATCCATTATTTTATTTACTTTTCATAGTCAGAAGATTTTGTTATCAAAAGTAAATAAATTCAGCAGGATGTGGTGGTGCACACCTGTAATTCCAGTACTTGGGAGGCTGAGACAGGAGAATCACAGGTTCAAGGCCAGCCTCAACAACATAGTGAGGCCCTTGATAACTTAGTAAGACCCTGTTTCAAAATTTAAAAAATTAGCAGGGCGTGGTGGCCCACACTTGTAATCCCAGTATGTGGGAGGCCGAGACCAGAGGATCTGGGTTCGCAGCTAGCCTCAGTTACTTAGTAAGGCCCTCCGCAACTTAGTGAAACCCTGTTTCAAAATAAATAATAAAAAATAGGGCTGGGGGTATAGCTCGGATGTAGAATGCCCCCGGGTCCAATCCCTAGTACCGCAAAAAGAAAAAGTTAAAAATAGGGCTGTGGGTGTAGCTCAAAGTTAGCAGGCCCCTGGGTTCAATCCCCAGTGTTACACATACAAGGTAAATACATTCAGTTCACTGAAAATAATGTTATGAATCATTTTCAGTGAACTGATTCACCAGAGATTATTTCCAAAAAGATTTTGTTTCACTGAAAATGTTTTCAGATTTAATTATTTTCCTTTAGAAAGGATCATTACTTATGACTATATTTGGTCCTTTTTTCATTCTCTCCTACTCCTGATCTTCTCACTAGTCAGTTGTACATCTCAGTATCATTTTTATTTTATGTCTACATTTTTATTGGTGCCTTGTAATCATACATCAAGATGAAGTTCTGAGTGATAGAGACATACACGTACACAGCACTCCGGGAGCCTCCCCCCAGTTCCCACCCTGCCCCTGCCCCTCCCCATGCACGCTATTGAGATGGGCATTGATAATTTGGTGTATGGGCGTCATGTCCCTTGAAGTGCTTCCTTCAATATTATTTTAAAATTTTAACATGATTTTTCTCACATCCATTTTATATTCATTTCTGCAATCTATCGTGTATGTTTAGTCACTTTATTACAATATGAAAACCTGCGAAACAAGATAAATGGAAGTTTGAAAACAGACTAATGAAGATAAACTCAATGGGCTGCTATGGCTTGGATATGGTTTTTTTGAGTGTGCTCCCCATAGGTTCATGTTTCGGGAATTTGACGGGCAGCGTGGTTATGTTGAGAGGTGGTAGGTGGAGCCTTTAAGAGGAGGGGCCTAAGTGAAAAATGATGAGACCACTGGGCACTGCCCTGGGGAGGGACTAATGTAGCGCTCATGGAACTCCCATTTGCCCCTGTCAGAAGAGCAGATGCTATAACAAGAGCAAGCCGGGCCCTGATTCTCTCCGGCTTTCTGTCTTACCAGGCGACCTCTCCCTACCAGACACACTCTGTGGTGATGTCATGCAGTGTACTGTGATGTAACCAGAAGGGCCTAAGCAGAAGCTGGCACCAGGCTCTTGAATTTTCAGAACCGTGAGCTCAATAGGCCTCCTTTCTTTATAAAGTAACTAGTTTTAGTTAGTTTGTTATAGCAACAGAAAACGGATTAATACATGAACTAGCCAACCAACTCCAGAAATAGAACATTCCCAGTCCTATTAAGCTTCTCTTTGTACGTAATCTTTCCCCCAAACATCTACTCTATGGACCCATCCAAACTCCAGTGTTTTCAAATTTTATTGCTCAAGATTGATCAGTTATTAATTTACCTTACGATTTTTCCACATATAAATAGCATATTGTTTATATAGGGACAGGGTAGTAGATTTGATAAAAAATTGTTTATTATAAAGACTGGTTTTTTAAAATCCATATTCTTTTCAAAGTTTTCCTGTGATATTTTATGAACAAATTATTTTCTCGATAAGTAACGTTCCATTATGTGAATTGAAACCAAACCACACAGTTACCGTGTGTGTGTGCGTGTGTGTGTGTGTGTATGTGTGTGTGTGTGTGTGTGTTGAGAACATTTAAGATCTAATCTCTTAGCAAATAACTGTTAGTTTCTTTCATGTTAGTAATGATATGGAACCTGATAATATATTGTTAGAGTTTTGGCTTGGAATGTCCCCCAAAAGCTCATGTTTTGAAAGAAAATATCCCTAGTGCAGCAAGGTGGGGATGGCTGGAGCAGGTGGGTCATTGGGCATGGCCCTGAGGACTCTCTCTATCCCTTGCTGCCTCCTGTCTCTCTGCTTCCTGGATGCCATGAGCTGAGGGCAACCTTTCCCCTGCACCATGCCCCAAAGCCCTGCTACCAAGCCATTGTGCCACCGTGAGCTGGCCAACCGTGGACTGACCTCTGAAACCCTCTGAAATCATGAGCCCTCAGTAAACCTTTCTTCTAAGTTGTGCTTGTCAGACATGTTGGTCACAGTGGCAAAAAAAAAAAAGAAACCTAACTAAAACAGAAATTGGTACCAAGGTATGAAGTCATTGTTGTGTCTAAACCTGACCATGTTGTTCAGAAGGACTTTGGAGAAGTGTAGACATGCAGTTGGAGAAACCTTGGGTGGTTGTAAGCTGAGCTTCATGGGCTGCTCTGATGGGAGCTTAGAAGACCTGAAGGCCAACCGGAAACTGTGCGCATGAAACTTCAGATGGCAAGAAGGACTTCGCTGGCAACCGGAGCAGAGGCCTTAGCAGCATAGCAAGAATCTTGGCAAGCTAGCGAGACCTTTTTAAAATAAATAAATAAATAAATAGGGCTGAGGGTGTAGCTCGGAGGCAGGATGTCCCTGGGTTCAATCCCCAGTACCAAAAACACAAACAAACAAGTAAACAAACAAACAAACAAACACAAAAGCCATAGATAAAAGCACACAATACACTGTACAGAGAAAAAAATTAACTTTTATACGAAAGACATTTTTAAACATTTTTTTTATCATTTTGTCACGATTTTTTGCTTGTCAAACCTTTCTCCTAGACTTTTTTCTCTCTTTCTTTTTCCTCCTGTGAAGCTTAACGTTTTGATTTCCTTAGCATATGTCAGCTGGAGCGAACGCCGTGTTTTTGTTTTATTTGGGATTTTTTTTCTTTTCAATCTGAAAATTGTCTTGTTTTCTCACCCGTTGGAAGGTTGCACTTTGAAGATAGTTTCTCTTGGGCTTCTGAACTGCATTGCTGCTACTTTGAGAACATTTCTGTCCTTTCGCTTTTTTTAGTCAAAATATCTTTTACTTTTTTTGTCTTTGGGGGTCCTCTCTCCCCCCTCCCTCTCTTTCTTTCTCCTCCCTCCTTCTCTCTTTTAATGTTTTCAAGTATTCTCGATGTGTGTTTAAGTATATATTTTTTAAACTTTTTCTATGTAGAAAAAGTTTATCTATGGCGTGTGTGTGTGTGGGGGGGGTTTGGTTTGATTTTTGTGGTACTGGGGATTGAACCCAGGGCCATTCTACCTCTGAGCTACACCCTCAGCCCTTTTTATTTTATTTTTGAAACAGGGTCTCGTTAGGCTGCTACGAGTCTTGCTATGTTGCTAAGGCTGGTCTTGAACCTGAGATCCTCTTGTCTCAGACTCCCAAGTACTGGGATTACAGGCCACCACACCTGGCTGCTTTTGTGTATATTAGTAAGTTTAGAAAAATCTGTGCCTCTCCCTCGTTCTCTTATTTTCTCATTTCAGGATATTAATGTGCTATCAGTATGACTTCTTACTGGTATCCATATTTCTTAATCTTGCCTATTTTCTACTACTTGCTTCTCGGTGCTACATTTATTTTTATTTGTCAGTTTGCTAATTTTCCCTCCTACTCTCTCATTTATTTAAGCCATGTATAGGAATATAGTCTTAATGAAGACATTTATTTTCTAAAAGTTGTATTTTATGTATTTGTTACGTTTGCCTTGTCATTTCAATAGTCTCTGATTCCTTGCTGGCTTTTTATCACTTGTATCCATATATTACCACATAGTATTCGTGTTTAGAATGTATAGTAATGCCTGCATGCTCATTTTATTTGTTTAATTATTCATTTATGCTACTGGGGATTGAACCCAGGGACATTCTACCATGGAGCTACCCCCCCCCAGCCCTTTTTATTGTTTTTATTTTGAAACAGGGTCTCTCTTAAGTTACCACACACTGGCCTCAAACCTGTGATCCTCCTGTTTCAGCCTCCCAAATACTGGGATTACAGGCATGCACCACCACATCTGGCCTGCATGCTCCTTTTATATATATAGGCATCTGACGACTCTAATATGTAAAGTCCTGGTGTGTCTAACTTTTATCACAATGACTATCTTTCTCATGGTGTCTTATTTCTGTGGGTTGAGTAATTGTGTATTTAATTATTTAATTGCTCCTGCAGGCTATATTTGGGAGTATTTCTCCAGTGAGGACTTAATTTTTTTTTCTATCTGTGTGGTTTACCAGCCTGGGTTAACATTCATCTAATTTTTTGTTGTTGTTTGAATCTTTTTCTGACCGAGAGATAATGTCCAGATGTAAACTTCAAGGCAGTCCCCAATAATCTCTCCTCTTCCTCTCTTCCTCCTCCTCCTCTCCTCCTTCTCTCTTCCTCCTCCTCCTCTCCTCCTTCTCTCTTCCTCCTCCTGTCTTTGTCCTCTCCTCCTCCTCTCCTCCTCCTCCTCTTCTTCTCCTCCTCCTCTTCTTCTCCTCCTCTTCTTCTCCACCTCCTCCTCCTCCTCTCCTCTTCCTCTTTCTCTTCTTCTCTACCTCCTCCTCCTCCTCCTCTTCTTCTCCTCCTCCTCCTCCTTCTCCTTTTCCTCCTCCTCTCCTCCTCCTCCTCTCCTCCTCCTCTCCTCTTCCTCTTTCTCTTCTTCTCTACCTCCTCCTCCTCCTCTTCTTCTCCACCTCCTCCTCCTTCTCCTCCTCCTCCTCTCCTCCTCCTCCTTCTCCTCCTCCCCTACTCCTCCTCTTCTCCTCCACCTCCTCTTCTTCTCCACCTCCTCCTCCTTCTCCTCCTTCTTCTCCTCCACCTCCTCATTCTTCTCCTCTTCCTCCACCTTCTCTTCCCCACCTCCTCCTCTCTTCTTCCTCCACCACTTTCTTCTTCTATTGTTTCTTGTTAGTCACGTCCTTATTGTTGTTTTCCCCGCAGAAGACGCAGCGGAAGTAAGTTTCATAAATTCTCCTCTGCTGCAAAGCAAACCCTTCGCTAAGTTTATGGACGTTTATGTGTCCTGATTCCACATAGGAGTCCAGCTGGGCTCCCACATTCCTCGGGTCCAGTGCTCAGTCTTCCCTTGCTCTGGGGTAACTACTCAGCTCTTTCCGTGCACTGGTTCTGGGTGTTTGACCTTGGGAATTTCACCTGCTCTAATCAGCACATCACGACATGGAAGAGGTTTGTCATAATTTACCCTTCGTTAACTTTCATTGTGTAGGTAGCCATTTAGAGAATCAGTTATGCTTTTGAAATAGGCGATTCTGTTCCAGTTTTATACCTCTTGTCATGTGACTTGCATTTAGAAATGTTTTAGTTTTATTCTTTACGCACTTAAAAGCTTAACGAAAGCCAGGCATGGTGGCACACACCTGTAATCCCAGTACTTAGGAGGCTGAGACAGGAGGCAGGTTCGAGGACAGCCTCAGCAAGTAGTGACAGTCTCATCAACTAGCGAGACCCTGGTTTCAAAGTAAAAATAAAAAATACGACAGGGGATGTAGCTCAGAGGTAGAATGCCCCTGGGTTCAATTCCCAATACCACACAAACACACAAAAAATTAACAAAGACAAAAAACTGGCCTTATTGGTCTTTAATAGGTACATCAGTATTTTGATGTTAGATTGGGAGTTTGCACCATATATGTTGTGTTTCATGAGTGCCAACTAGCCTATACCATGGGAAGCTTGTGAGCGTTCACATTTTGCTATAACAAACAGCAGAAGCCCATATAGTTCAGCAGAAAGCTCAGTAGAAGCAAAGTCATGATCATACACTAAATGCAAGTCTTATTTCTCATTACATCAGACTCCAGCGGAGTGGAAGGGAGACATAGAGATTGAGGTTACACTTTAAGATCAGAGAAAATATCAGGGGGGTAGTGAGACTCAACTCATAAGTTTATCAACATTTGTCTGGGAAGTGGAAAAATTAGTGATTTATCTTGGGCTTGGTATGGCAGGATACATGGAATTCTAAAGCAACCACTCAAGGACACTAAAGATAACTTCCATATGTGCTGCTGAAAGAAATGCACATAAAAAACCAAGGATCTAGAAATTCTGAAGGAAAGGATGGAAGAGATCAACCACACAGACACTGACCAAAGGAAAGCCAGGAAGCCACATTAATATCAGACAAAGTCGACCTTAAGGCAAAGAGTATTTCCAGTGATAAAGAGAGGCATCTCATAATTTACTAGGAAGATGTCATCATTGTAAATTTGAAGTATCTTTAAAAAAATAGTCTCAATGTATAAAATGTGTCAAAATTATCAGGACTGAAAAAAGAAACAAAAATTTCCAATCATCGTGCAAGGGCTTTATTTACTTCCCTCAGACACTGATGTTAAAAAAAACAACTAAAAAGAAGTAATAGATTATATGTGTGTGTGTGTGTGTGTGTGTGTGTGTGTGTGTGTGTTACTAGGAGTTGAGCCCAGGGGCATTCTGCCTCTGAGCTATATCCCCAGCCCTATTTTATTTTTTATTTTTGAAACAAGATCTTACTAAGTCGTGGAAGGCCTCACTAAGCCTCACTAAGTTGCTGAGGCTGGCCATGAACCTGCGATCCTTGCAGGTTCACAGCCACCATGCCCATTTTAACGTAAAATTTAGAGAATTCAATTTTTAAGCTAGGCACATTGGTACACACCTGTATTCCCAGTACTTGGGAAGCTGAGACAGGAGGATAGCAGGTTCAAGGCCAGCAGCGTGGTAATTTATCAAGACCCTGTTTCAAAATAAAAAATTAAAGAGAGCTGGGAGATATCTTGACGATAGAACACCCCTGGGTTTAAACCCCAGTACCACAAAAAAATTCAATTTTTAAAACTTATTTTAAATTTGCACACAGAAAACGTCACATTGAACAACTGTAAAACACACTTTGATTTTGTAACAAAGCAATGAAGAGTGGGATTTCAGAGTACAGTGATTTTTTTTTTTTTGCAGTACTAGGGATTGAACCCAGGGGCATTCTACCTCCAAGCTACACCCCCAGCCCTAGTTTTTATTCTTTATTTTGAAACCAGGTCTCACAGAGTTGCGGAGGGCCTCACTAAGTAGCTGAGGAGGGCCGTGAACCTGGAACCTCTGGTCTCAGCCTCCCAAGTACTGGGATTACAAGCGTGCGCCACCACGCCCAGCAAGTATAGTGATTTTTAAGCTGAAAACAAAAAAATATACAAACAAAAATCCCAAAAGAATATTTAAAAGAAATATATAAAATCTCAAAATATTTGAAAGTTAAAAACGCACATGTAAATAACTCATCAAAGAAGAACTCACAAAAGAATATACTAATTGAATGATAAAAAGGAAATTGCACATCCATATTTTGGGGGACTGCCAAAGCTATGATTTGGAACTTAAAAATGTAAATAGAGAGAGGAAAAAAACCTAAAAATCAAGAAGGGGTTAAAAAAGCAAATTAAGCACAAAGAAAATAAAAAAGAAATACATATAAAAATAGCAGACATAATTTAAAAAACAACATCCAGTAGAAAAGGTCAATAAAATCAAAAGCTGATATGAGGAGAAAAATAAAAATGATACACCCCTGACAAGACTGATCAAGAACAGAGGAGAAAATGTTCAAAGAATTGCTATTGTGAATGAAAAAGGCTAATCACTACAAATCCCCTAAGTGTGAAAATGAAATGAAAGTATTTTATAACAAATCATATGCAGAAGTTTGGATGTTTAAGTGAAAGGGATAGGTTCCTAGGAAAACCCACTTCCCATGTTAAAAAATAAATATGAATGTGTGTGTCACTAATAATAAAACTGAATCTCTAATAAAAACTGACAAAGACAACTCCGGGCTTAGATTCTACCAAATATCATAGGAAGACATAAAACAGATATTTCTGTTTCTACCAAAGACTAGAGATATACTTTCCAACATTTTTATGAGGCCAAATTATGATACAAAACCTAAACGCAAATTAGAAGAAAGGAAACGTCCTGACCAGTCTTCCTCATAAACTGACTAGTCTTCCTCATAAACAGGGATATAAATAAATGAATAAGCCAGGCGTGGTGGCACACGCCTGTCATCCCAGTGCCTGGGAGGCTGAGGCAGGAGGGTCGCAGGTTGGAGGCCAGTCTCAGCAAGTAGTGAGACTCTCATCAACCTAGGGAAACCCTGTTTCAAAAAAATAAAATAAAATGGGATAGGGGGTATGGCTCAGATGTAGGATGCTCCCGGGTTCAATCCCCAGTACAAGAAAGAAAGAAAGAAAGAAAGAAAGAAAGAAAGAAGGAAGGAAGGAAGGAAGGAAGGAAGGAAGGAAGGAAGAAGGCTAAATATCATGACCAACAGGGCTCATTGCAGGAATCTGTGGTTAGTTTAACACTTGCAAGTCCATTCTTAATAGCTCATGAGAGAAAGCAAAAAAGAACAAACCTTATTCTCGTTTCAGTCAATATATACAAAAATCAACACTCTTTCATAATCAGACTCCTTAGCTTGACATATTCACAGCATCAGTCTACATGACAATCAGAGAGAGGTCCTTGGAAGACTTGTGCTATTTACATGGGAATTGCAGAGCATCGCAGCGAGAACACATGTGCTGTCATAAAATGCCGGCATGTTCAAGGAGGTTGAAGCAAGGGGAAGGTTTTAAAGTCACACAGGGAGAGATTTGTATATGCTATGTGATACAGATTTTATTGGCCTTGCAAATCCTGGTGAAGGTGATCTTGTCACCAAGTGTTCTGTCCAGCACATCATGTCTGCATCGTTGTAGTCTCAGAAAATGTTAAACATAGACTTTGTGCATACCAAAAAGACAGACAAAGCTTGGGGTACGTGTGGGACTCAAAGAAATAAATCTCTCCTGGGTGGCTCGAAAGTCCTCGAGAAAGTTCTTGTCTCAAACGGGCAGCAATGAGCCCTCCCACTTCATGACTACCTGGCTCTAATTTTGTCTGTCTGAAAAGAACAATTTCATTTTGGTACCATCAACTTTCTCAAAGGGAATACCTTTAGTCTGATAGAAGATCTGGAATCAACAGATCTATGAAAAGAAACAGTACACTGGGCACGGTGGTGCACACCTGCAATCTCAGTACTTGGGAGGCTGAGACAGGAGGATCACAGGTTCGAGACCAGCCTCAGAAACTTAGTGAGGCCCTCTGCAACTTAGTTAGACACTGCTTCAAAATTTAAAAAATTAAAATAAGGCTGGGGGGTATAGCTCATAGGTAGAATACCCCAGTATAACAAAAAGAAGAAGATGAAAGAAAGAGAGGAACAAAGGAAGGAAGGAAGGAAAGAAGGAAGGAAGGAAGGAAGGAAGGAAGGAAGGAAGGAAGGAAAGAAAAACAGTAAGTTAATTTAACAAGGGAATTGTATACAACGCCATATAAAAATGTAACTGAAAAAAATGATACTATTTATGTTGGCACATAAATTCATCAAATAAGCTAAGAATAAATCAAACGAATGTGTTAAACCCCCTCACAGAAAATCATGAAACATTATTAAGTGAAATTAATAAAGACCTCCGTGAATGAAGGGCTGCATCATATTTCGTGGCTGAAAGTCTGGCAATGTTCTTCATTAAGATGATCGATGAAATCTGAGCAATAGCCATAAAAATCCCAGCAGGATTTCTAGAAGTAATATTTGACAAGCTGGTTCTAAAACTTATATATAAACAAAGGGAGCAAAAAATGGCCAAGGCAATCTTGAAGAAGCCACTTACTCTACTAGCCATCAAGACTTACGATAAAAGTTATGGTAAATTAAATAATGAGGTTTTGACCAAAGGACAGACAGACAGACCAATGGGAACCGAAGTATAAACTCACCTGGTCCAGTGGGAAGAAAATAGTCGGTGTGGCTGGGAAAGGATGGCCGTTCTCAATGAGCGGTGTTGGTTCAATTTGCTATTCGTACTGAAAGAATTAAACTTACTCCCAAGTTCACATCGCTCACAAAAGCCAATTCCAGGTGAATTGCAAATCCAAAGACAGAAGGGGAAAATACTGACTAATTGAACTATATTTAAATTTAGAATTTTTTATCAAAATCGAAAGGGGAAAATATTTGCAATGATTATAGCTCCCCCCAAAAAGATGCTATATTAAAGCATATATTTAAAGCTCCTAAAAATCAATAGAAAAAAATCAGTAACAGATTTAAACAGGTGCTTCACCAAAAATTGTATCTGTATTCATCAGAGTTCTGCATAGAACAGAATAAATAGATGATAAATAGATGATAGATAGATATAGAAACATAGATGATGATAGATAGATAGATGATAGATACATAGATGATGATGATAAGAGATGATAGATGATAAATAGATGATGATGATAGATAGATGATAGATTATAGATAGATGATAAATATATGATGATAGATAGATGATAGATAGATAGATAGATAGATAGATAGATGATAGATAGATGATAGATAGATGGAAAGACATTTCTTATAAGGAATTGGCTCATGCCAATATGGAGTCCGAGAAGTCCCATGATATGCCTTTTTTAGCTGGAGACACAAGAAAGCTGGTTTTGTAGTTCTAGTTCAGGCCTGAGGTCCTGAGAATCAGGGAAGACAGTCTTGTAATTCCCAGTCAGTGTTCAAAGGCCCTAGCACTGGGACCTATGATGGCTGAGGGCAGGAGAAGGTTGGTGTTCCAGCCCCAGAGGAGAGTGAATTTGCCCTTCCTCCATCTCTTTGTCCTACTCCGTCTGTCAACAGTTTGGAGGATGTGCATCCACATTGGCGAGGGCAACCTCCTTCGTTGTGCGGCTAAGCCAGTGGGGTCCTGTGCTCTCCATCAGAAGAATCAGATAAAGGTATGACAGGAATGGGGGCAAGAATCTTTATTCTAATGCCTGAGCACAGGGAGGCAGCTTGTGAGGGGCAGACATTTCAGGCTGGCCCAAAGGACACAGGTGGACTGCTTTTATGGCACCTACAGGGCAGGCGAGGACCCAGTCTCTTGACGTTATCGAGTGTGACAGTGGTATTTAAGTTGCACTGCCCTCTTCATCATGTCTCTCTGTACTAGTCAGGGTTCACCAGAGGAACAGAACTCACAGGATGTGAGGGGATTTATCAAATCAATTTACAGTCCAAAGCAGTATAGTCTTGAGTTGCTGCTTGGATGCAGAGAGCTGGAGGAACCTGCAGCTGCTCCAGCGGTCCAAGAGCTGGAGTCTCAGAATAGGAGCAACCGAGAATGCAGTCCCAGTCCAAGATGGAAAGGCCAGGAAACTCTCTGGAGAAATGATGGAGAAAGTCTAGTTGGAAGAGCTGAAGGCCGCTATCCCATGCGAGAGCAGATGCGCTTTTCTAGGGAAGAACCAAGGGTGCATCACTCATGTTCTCCTTCTTTTTATCCATGTCCTGCTCCTATCAGAACAGTGCTGCCCACATGCAGGGCAGGACTTCCCCTTCAATCTGCCATGACACAAGCCAGGCATCTCATCAACACGCCCACAACCACATCATCCCAGGTGTTTCCCGATCCAGCCAAGTTGGCAATCCAGACTCACCATCACGCAGTCCATGACATGCAAAGTGTGTCTCAGAACCATCTTAAGTCTCCACCTCACGGTGTGATTTTATTATGCTAATAAAGGTAATTACAGGCTGCCTTAGTTGGTGTCTATTCTACACACGAATCTGCCTCTCACTATCTGGAATTTTCTCTTTATCATCTAGGAAAGTTCCTAATATTATTTTCAGGACAGGACAGACATTGTCCTGTCTCAGTAGGTTTGATTTTAATGACTTTGTCTTTCTTGGCTCTGGCCTCTTGGTATCTCTGCTGGCCACGTAGTCTCAGAAGCCTGAGCTAGCCTCCCAACCTCCCCTCTCCAAGCATGTTATCTTAATTATATAGCCTTGAGTACTCTTTAACTCCACATTTTCTGATATGTTTATTAACCCCATAACACTGAAAGCGGGCTTGGCTGTCTCATTACCCCGGAGATTTTATTCCCTCAAGGATCCTGTTTGTCATGGGGTCCTTGACTGTCTCATATCTACTGATTCAAATGTTAACTTTTCCAGAAACACCCTCATAGACACACCAGCTATCTGAGTGTCCATTAATTAGCCCAGTAAATTGACAAAATTAACCATCACAGTATGCAAATGAGAGGTAAAGATATGATAGTCATTAGTCTTTAGTCTTCAGGGAAATGTACATTAAACCACCCTATAGAGACTACACTACATCCATGAGAATGGCTTAAACTAAAAAGACTGGCCATTTCAAGCATTGGCCAGGATTGGGATTCTTGTATATGAATGGAAATATAAATTCATGTAACCACTTTGGAAAGTTGCTCGACATTATCAACTAAGATTGAACATCCATATATACTATGAAGCTATATTTTCAATACTAGGTGCATACTATAAATGCACACACATATGTCCCAAAGGACTGATCCAAGAATGTTCCTAACAGGATTATTCACAATAGCCAAAATCTGGAAACAACCCAAATAGCCATCTGAAATAAGATAAACAATTTATGGTATATCCATACAGTCAGATACTATACAATAATGGAATCAATGAATGACTGTCCCAGTAACAACATGCAAAAAATCTCCCAAACAAATATGAAGCACAAAAGAATATGATGTGATACTTTTATTTTCGAAGGTATTGGGAATTGAACCCAGGGCTGCTCTACCACTGAGCTACATCCCCAGCTCTTTTTTCTTTTTTTTGAGAGAAGATCTCTTTAAGTTGCCCAGGCTGACCTCAAACCTGAGATCCTCCTGCATCAGGCTCCATAGTTGCTGGGATTATAGGTGTATGCCACCAAGCACCAGGCCTGGCTACAATACCATTTATATATATTCATATAAATTAAAAAAAAACATGTAAAAGTAGCACTTAATTTTAGAAATCACCATAGTGGTTTCTTTGTGGGGTAGGGAGGATTAGTGACTGGGAAAGGAACAGAAGAACCTCTGTGGGCTAGGAATACTCTATTTCTTTGGTGCTGGATACATGGTATTTTCTTATACTTTTATGGGTACATTATAGTCTCACATCATAACATAGTTCATAGTGATAGTGACATACATGCACACAGCACATGCTAAGCTTTCCTCCAGCTCCTTCCCCATTCCCCCATTCCCCATACAGGATATTGAGATTGGCATTGGTATTCTCACATATGTACATAACATCAGTGAAAGTGTAATCTCCCTCTCTCCTCAACACCCTCCCCTAGACCACCTCCCTGGCTCCACTGGGGTTTCTCCTCCATTACCTGAAGGCCCTCTTGTATCCCAACTACTCCCTAGCTTCCACAACTGAGAGAAAATATTTGACCCCTCACTTTGTGACTGGCTAATCTCACTTAACACAAGGCTCTCCAGGTCCATCCATTTTCCTACAACTGACATAATTTTATTCTTCTTTACTGCTGAGTAGAATTCCATTGTGCATACATCCCATAATTTTGTAACCCATTCATCTGTTGATGGACACCTAGGTTGGTTCCATAATTTGGATATTGCGAATTGTGCTGCTATAAACATGGATATGCATGTATCACTATAATATTCTGATTTCAGTCCCTTTGGAAAGATACCCAGGATTGGTATAGCTGGATCACATGGTGGATCCATTCCCAGTTTTCTGAGGAATCTCCACACTGATCTCCATAATGACTGCACTAATTTATAACCCCACCAGCAATGTTTATGTTGCGATACTCTCATCCTCTACACTTAATGATTGGTGTGCTTTTCTTTGTTGTGGTTATGCAACTGTAGGAACATTTCCAAGTATTTAACAGCCACCTTTGAGTTTCTGAAGGGTGTTCTATGTTGGTAAACATCTACTCCACTGTATTACAAGATTGATACTAGAAGTCACTTTTCCTTCTTAACTCTCCCATTCGTTTTGCAATTACACCTTAAAAAATAAATAAATATGAAGGTATAAAAATAAATGTAGTCCAGAATGGGCTTGCTAAAACTGTAGGCTCAGAAAGGCTGGGTGGGCGGATCTTCTGTGTGTGGACCTGATCCGTAATCAATGTTCACCCCACTGGATCTGCCCCTATTCCCCTCTCAGGTCTCCATCGTGTTCTCATTGCCTCCAATTTGCCATCTGAACCCAGCACGCTTGGGTTACAAAGCCCGTACTTGCCCCCGGGTCCGTGGGTCTGTTCCTGCAGGAGCCTGGGTGCACTGTAGGAGAGGAGGAAGACCGCAGAGGCTGCCAGAGAGCGCTTGCACCCTCTTCAACGATCCTTTACTCACTCTGTTAGTTGGTCCCTTGTATTTCAGCCTGTGGCATCTTTAAGGATCAGATGCATTTACATCTGATATCAACACCAGATGCGCTCTAGCTGTTTTACTACTTGAGGTTTAAGTCTGACTGTGGAAGAGAAGAGCTTGTGTCAGTTTGTGACACAATTTAAGATTTCCACATGCAAGTGTGTTATGTGTAGAAACTTGAAAGGTAGGTGCCTCTCATCAGAACTACCATAGAAAGACAGGGCAGGCTTCCTGTGCAAACCTGGGGAATGGAATTTCAAGTGCAGGGCTCACATTTACGAAGACCATGCCAGAGAAAAACAAGGGCGACTGCTTCCTTTACTGTCACGTTAGAGAAACACATCTGGGGGCACCGAAGTCTTGTGGTTTTATCCTCAAGTCCAAGTAAGTAGCCCGTTGAAATAGCAAACTATGAAATTAGAACGAAGGAAAACTCTACCCCTGTGGCTGTGGGACAGGAGCGAGCTTGCAATTCACTTGGTCAGGTAGATAAAATTTACATAGATTTTCTTTTACGTGTTTTATTGAATACGTCTCTGCTATCGCCCAGGATCTTAACAATCCTTATATATCTATAGAAAAGCTGCAATATGTATTTTTCTTGGCTTACTTAAAGTAGATAAATATATATATATGGAGAGAGAGAGAGAGAGAGAGAGAGAGAGAGAGGGTCTTTAACAATCCTTATATATCTATAGAAAAGATGAAATATGTATTTTTCTTGGCTGTTTCAAAATAAAGAAAAAAGCCGGGCGTGGTGGCGCACGCTTGTAATCCCTGTACTTTGGGAGGCGGAGACCGGAGGATCCGGGTTCATGGCCAGCCTCAGCTCTCTCGCTCTCTGTCTCTCTCTTTGTCTCTCTCTACCTAGTGAGGCCCTCCGCAACTTCGTGAGACCCGGTTTCAAAATAAAGCATAAAAAATAGGGCTGGGGGTGT
>PVJS01031805.1:0-23174 GCA_004027185.1 Glis glis | reverse complement strand
ATTGAACGCAGGGGCGTTCTACCTCCGCGCTACACCCCAGCCCTATTTTTTTTATGCTTTATTTTTGAAACCGGGTCTCACAAAGTTGCAGAGGGCCTCACTAGGTAGAGAGAGAGAGAGAGGAGAGAGGAGAGAGGGAGAGAGGGAGAGAGAGAGAGAGAGAGAGAGAGATCGCGTGCGTGCGCATGCACGCTGAGGTTGGCCGCGAACCCGGATCCTCCGGTCTCTGCCTCCCAAAGTACTGGGATTACAAGCGTGCGCCACCACACCCGGCTTAGAATTGCCTATTTCTGTGTCAGGTTTTGTTATCTGTTTTTTCTAAAATGTATATTTATTTATTTAAATTAATAAATTTTTGTAAAATATTTATTTTTTTATTGGTGCCATACATCATGATGAAGTTCAGAGTGATAGAGACATACATGCACACAGCACTCGGTGAGCCTCCCCCAGCTCCCACCCAGCTCCCTCACCCTCTCCCTGCAGGACATTGAGATTGGCGTGGATAATTTTTGTGTATGTACATCATGTCCATTGAAGTGTGACATTTTTTTTAAAACACATGTTTTTGCAGTACTGGAGATTGAACCCAGGACCTCGTGCATGCTAGGCAAACACTCTGCCACTGAGCCATATCCCCAGCCCTTTTTATTTGGGGTTTATTTATTTATTTATTTATTTATTTATTTTGTGGTATAGGGATTGAACCCAGGGGCGCTCTACCACTGAGCTATATACCCAGCCTTTATACTTTTATTTTGAGGTGAGGTCTCCCTAAGCTGCCCAGGCTGCCCTCAAACTTGCAATCCTCCTGCCTCAACCTCTCTAGTCACTGGGAGTATAGGCAAGTGGCACAGCACCCTTCTCTGTTCTTTTTGCTCAGAAAATGTAAAGAGAAATATGTAATTAAGGAAGTAAATGTTAGCTACACTAAAGTAATGATCTAATGCATAATTGCTACCATCTATTCTCCCACATACATACACATCATATAGCTATAATAAATCTGATAGTAAGACCATACATTAAAAACACACACTTGTGTAAGAAAAGAGAATAGAGAAGAAACATAAACCATGTTCTTTGATCCAACCTACAGAATTGTGCATGACAAGATAATTTCATAATTTCTATTTCATTTTTTCTAAAACTGCTTAGGAGAAAAGTGATCTAAAACAACCTAAACAATTAACTCCTACTCAGTCTTCTAAATAGAGCTTAGGTGAAACCTCGTTTGGAAAGCTTTCCCTGGTACCTCCTTCCCAGCGACTGAGCTAGACAACTCAGCCACCTTGTTGTCCCAGCACCATGTGGCACGGACCCTCCTTCTCCCGGACAGTTGGACAGTTTTTCTGAGTCTGCTTCCCATTAGAGCAGGAGCGCCCGGGGGCAGATCCCATGAAGTCCTCAGCCTAGCACTGGGCCTGGCACTTAGTATTCACTCAACAAATGTTTGTGTGATAGATATTCTGGATCTACATCTCACTGAATACTAAGCTAAGACCTTATTCTAATCTGAGAGAAAAAAAGTTGATGGCAAACAATAAGAAAAACCTTTCACCACTTTCCCATCAACATGTGAGTACTGTATGCTTTCATTTTCCTCTCTTCCTGCTTCTACAGCAGAGGGGCTCCCTGTGGCATAACCAGAGACAACATTCCTCCCATAGGGGCAGCACTTACATTTTTACTTCTCAGAACATTATGTTGAAAATAACTCTTAAATGGAGTTGGTGAAAGATGCCAACTTACTTTAATATATATCTTAGCAACAAGGAAACTACTTCACTCAACCTGCCTTAGAATTTCACTTTGGATAATATTTAAAATAATTTTCATAATATACTTGGATTCTTGTCACATTATGTAGAGATATATGTAAGAATTCTCCATCTTAAAAAATGGAATAAGGGATACATTGAATTATTTATTGAACAAAAAGAAGTGACAGATGGTATTATGGTGCATGCTGAAACACTGGTATTTATACAATCAGAATTAAATGCATTCCTCTAGATAAATGAGGTTATTTGCAGGTATGACGCACCTAACCCTGAAATAATGGTTTATTTTAGGTTTGACTGCATCACACAGCTTATTTTAGAGGCTGCATCTGTCAGAATGAAACTGATGTGATGCAGAAATTCAAAAGATATCAAAAAAGAATTCTATGTACACCTAGAAATGTGAGAATACAAAAAGAACATACAACTAACGCATAGATTTCCTTGGTGATGGAAGGTGGATAAAATAAAATAAAAATGAACTTCAAAGGGAATAGGGAAAAAAGAATTTAAAGTCATGGATGTAGGTTACTGTAAAAGTATACCATAAGAAATTAACTCCACCCAAGTACAAGAAGATGAAATGACAATTGAGAATGCTCATTAATCTATGGAATCAAAATAATTTACTTTAGTTGTTAGATATCAAAATAAATCCTTTTGTGTGTGTGTGGTGCTGGGGATTGAACCCAGGGTCATTCTACCTCCGAGCTATACTCACAATTCTATTTTATTCTTTATTTTAAAACAGGATCTCACTAAATTGCTGAGGCTGGCCACAAACCCATGATCCTCCTGTCTCAGCCTCCCTCCCAAGTACTGGGATTACAAGCCTGCACCACCATGCCTGGCAAAAATAAATCTTTTAAGGATGCAAATGACTGAGTCTACATATGAATTGCAAAATCACTTCTTTTTTTGCTTTGTATTTTGAAAACACATTCTTAAGCAAAGCTAAAGGAGATAAAAAAAATGTTTTCATTGTAAATTTTATTATCCAACTCATTTCTCACTCCTGCTTTACTTTTTCTCTTTGTGAAGAAACTAAATTCTTATTTCCTCGTAAATACTTTTACTCAGTACCTAGCAGTGAAAAGGATTACCCCGGTTTAGACCAATGACCAATCTACTTTTTTTCTGAAACCACCAAGATTTTATTTCAGAATTCATTGTCTATTCACATTGACAGAAAAACAGTACATTATAAGAAAAGATCGTATTTTATCATATTCTTTAAGATTTCTTTATTTTAGGGACGGTTTGCTTCAACACGAGGATGTTTTTGGAGCTTGGTCTGGTGCCCCACCTCAGGCCCTTCTGCAGTTATGCCTTTGATTCTATTTCCAAGCTGAAGTACAGTCAGCTCTTCACATCCTCTGGTTTCACATTGGCAGATTTAACTAAGCACTGGTCAAAAGTATTTTTTAAATGTGCCTGTATTGAACATGCACAGACTTTTTTCTTGCCCCTATTTCCTAAACAATACAGATAAAAACTGCTCATATGGCATTTAAGTTGTAGTAAGTGTTATAAGTAATCTCAAAGTGATTTAAAGTACATGGAAGGACGTGCGTAGGTTATATGCCAATACTATGCCATTTTATATAATGATTTGAACATTCACAGATTTGGATATTCTTGGGAATCTTGGAATCCCACATGAGTATGGAGGGATGGCTCTATAGAATAGGTCACTCTGCCATTCATTGACCACTCTGGCACATAACAATTACCTACTTTCTTTAAAAATAAAAGTAAAATGATTTATTAAAAACAAAGAGCTTATTTTTCATTTGTGAAAAATTCTGGAAACACAGATTTACACGTACTACTATTCCTTTTAAATATTCATTTATGTGTACAAGTGCACTGATGATGAATATCTTCAGAACAAAACAATTATTTAAATATCAACTTGCATGTTGCCAAAGAAAAACAACAAAAATATTTCATATTTTCTTCCTGGTTATCCTACTTAAATATAATGCTACCCCCTGGAAACCATAAACTACAAATCTAAAGTAGAAAAGACATGGGACAATAACAAACACACAATAAAACCTATTTATATTCAACTTCAAAAATGATTATTAATGCACTGACCAAGCTTCCTCATTTTAACACAGTTGTATTCTTGCTCATGGTTTCCCACATAAATAACTGAAAATAAGAGTGAAATGCATGCATAATTATTTTCTACTTCTACTATGTACCATTTTCTTCTCTGAATAAAAATGAAGCATTAACTTCATTGAGCAAAAATCTATATCACAAGAATAGTTTTCCTTTTTAAAAACCATTACATATTCTGTTTAAAAAAGGGGGGAAAGCATGTTGTGTGAAAATAGTACATTGTCTAGAACAGTTAAATTTGTATTATAAACCTTATAATAATTGATTTGGGGCTAATTAACCATACTAAAGTTGATGACAATAAAACAATTGAGTGACCAGGCATGGTAGCACACGCCTACAATCCTGGTAACTTGGGAGGCTGAGACAGGAGGATCACATTTTCAAGACCAGCCTCAGCAATGTAGCAAGACTCTCAGCAACCTAGGGAGACCCTGCTTCAAAACAAAAAATAAACAAGGGCTGGGAGTGTAGCTTAGAGGAAGAATACACCTGGGCTCAATCCCCAGTACCAAAAACAAACAATAAAAGGAAATTTTAAGTGAGTATGGAAAGAATAATTCTGGAGGACTTTTTCTCCCTCCTCAGTTTTTAATTGACAAATAAAAATTGCACATATTTATGGAGTACAACATGAAGTTTTAATATATGTGTGCATCGTGAAAGGATGAATTCAAGCTAATTAATATATTTACCACCTCACATACTTGTTTTTTTTTTCTGATGAGAACATTTCAACTCTGCTGTCTTCACACATTTCAAGTATACTCCACATTATTATTAACTAAAGATGAAATGCAATAAAATAGATCTCCAGAATGCATTTGTTCCTCCTGTTTAAAACTCTGTACCCTTTGGCGAACATCACCCTACCACCCTTCTCTGGGCCCTGACAACCATCATTCTACTCTTTGCTCGTATGAGTTTTACTTTTTTAAATTCTATGTGTAAGTGAGATCATGCAGGATTTGTCTTTGGGGGTCTGGTTTATTTCACTTAACATAATGTCCTATATGACTTTTTCTATAGCAATATAAACTGGGGCACAGGTAAGTGAACAGGGAAATTGCAAACTTCAAATCCCTAAATTTTTAATGGATATACACATATCAGATATTATCTTTAGACATGATTGATTTAGGTTGTTTAGTGTTTTTAAAAATTAGATATTTCATCCTGATTGTTCTTCAAAAATAAAAACACTGGTTATAGTGGTTCCATCCCCTACAATAGTGTTTCTCATATTTCCTTGACGAGCAGTATCAGTTTTACTTGGGAACTTGTTAGAAATGAAGATTCTGATTTTATGCCAGATTTGCTGAATAGAATCACTGGGTGTAGAGCAAAGCAATCTGTATTTTAACAAGCCCTCTAGATGCCTTCAATGAGTGCTAAAGTCTGAGAACCAGTGATCTATGAGAGCAAAAGACAGGGTTTTGTTTTCAATGACAAAAAGATGTGTGTTTTATGAGATATTTTATTTGTGCATTTATTGGTATAATTGATATATGTTGATACATATTGAAATATATTTCCTCTGTTTTAATCTCTTAATAAAATGAACCATTGTGATTCTATGCTTTATAATAATATCTATATACTTGGTCATCATTTCTACTTCCTGGCGCACAGTTCCTAACACCTTGGAAATCTACTAAGTGATTTCTTTTGTATGCTAATGAAGTGGCTTGTTGATGGGGGCTCCTGGATAGCCTCAGAATGGTACTGGTTGTCAGGGAACCATTTGTTTAGAGAGTTGGGACTTTCAGCCTCACCCCTTAACCTCTTAGGAGGGGAGAGTGGCTGAAGGGTAAGGTGATTACCAATAGCCGGTGATATATTCACTCATGCAAATGTAGCAAAACCTCTCAAAAGAAAGGATTTGGAGAGCTTGGAGAAATCTGAACACGTGCAGGTGGTTGAGTGGCATACTTGGAGAGAGCATGAAAGTTTCACATCCTTTCCTACATACCTTGCCCTAGGCATCTCTTCCATCTAGCTGTTCATCTGTATCCTTTATTACATCTAACTGTTCATCTGTATACTTTATTACATCTAACTGTTCATCTGTATCCTTTGTTAATAAGCCAGTAGTCATAAGTGTTTCTCTGAGTTCTATGAGCCACTCTAGCAAATTAATTGAACCGAAAGAGGGGATTGTGGGAGCCCCTATTTAGAGGTGGTCAGTCAGAGGACAGGTCACAATGTGGGACTTGTGATTGGTATCTGAGTAGGAGGAGTCTTATGGGACGGAGCCCTTAACCCATAAGATTTGAGACTAACTTCTGGTATATAATATTACAATTGAACTGAATTATAGGACACCCAGTTGGAGTAGTTTGGAGAATTGCTTGGTATATGGGGAAAACCCCACAGATATATGGAAACAAATGTTTTTTTGTGCTATGTTGAGTGAGTGTGTGACAATAGGAAAAGCACTGTTTTGCCAGGTGTGGTGGTGCATACCTGTAATCCCAGTACTTGGGAGGCTGAGACAGGAGGATCACAGGTTTGAGGCCAGCCTTGGCAACTTAATGAGACCCTCAGCAACTTAATGAGACACTGTTTCAAAATAAAAAATAAAAAGGGCTGGGGGTATAGCTCAGTGGTAGAATACCCCTGGGTTCAATCCTTAATAACAAAAAGAAAAAGAGGAAGAAGGAGAAGAAGAAGAAAGGAGAATTAGAAGAAGATGGCACTGTTTTTCCTGTTCTTCAGAGCCATTTCATTGTACTATTAAACTATTCTTTTATACTGCTATGGCTTGAATTTGTCCTCCAAAATTTCATGTATTATAAACACAATCCCTAAATTCCTTGCCATGGCCCTCTGCCATGTTATGACACAGTAGGAAAACCCTACCCAGTGTCAGTGCCATGCTCTTGGACATCCCACCCTGCAAAACCACTGAGCTAAAGAAACTTCTATGATTTATAAATTACTCAGTGTGCTATTTTGTTATAGCAAATGAAAACAGAAAATTAATAGCTATTGCTATATAAAGACCTGGAAATGTGGAAGCAGCTTTGGAATTGGAGGCTAGAACAGTTTTGAAGAGAATACTAGAAAAAGCCTCCCTTGTTATTAAATGGGGGGGGTGTTAAGGACAATTCTCATGAGGACTCAGAGAACTAGGGAGTCTGGAACTTCTCAGTGCTTTCTGAAGTGGTCATGGTCTGAATCCTGGTAGAAATATGGACATTAAAGGCTATTCTAAGTTCTTAGATAGAAATGAGGTATATATTATAGGGAAAAAAAGGCCATCTTTGCTATAAAGTGACAAATAAATTGGTTGCATTATATCCACACCCTGGGGCTTTGTGGAAGGCTGAACTTAAGTGTGATGAACAGGGATATCTAGAGGAAGAAATGTCTAAGCAGCAAAACATTTGAGGAGCTGTGTGGTTCCTTTCAGCAACATACAGTAAGATAAGAGAGGAAAGGAATTAAAGACAGAATTTATAATTAAAAAGGAAGTAAAATTTTGGAAAATTCATACCCTGCCTGTGTAGAGTGAGAAAGAGTGCAAGAGTGTAGCCAAGCAACAGTTTTCTGGGGAGATTCACTCAGAGAGAAGGTGTCCAGGTGCTGTTCATGAGGCCTGTGGGAGAAATACCTGAGATTTTTGAGGATACCCTTCCCAGTACAGGCTCAGAGATCTATCGTGAGGTATGATTTTGGGGACAGGCCAGAGACACCCTCCACAGGCTCACTGCCCAGAGACACATCAGCCCTGCTCCCCACATCCCAGCACAGTGCCCCTCAGGTGCCGCTTATTCCACTGCTCCAGAGGGGCCAGCGGTAAACCTGGTGGCGTGCGTGTGGTGGTAACTCTGGAAACACACAGAACTCAAGAGCTATGGAGGCATGGATTTCTCCCTCATTGTATTTTGGAAGCAGATAATTTGTCTTGATTTCACAGACTTAGAGAAGAAACTTTGGCCTTTTGAGTTGGCACAAACAAGCTAAGACTTTCATGACTACAGGGATGGAATGATTGTATTTCACATGTGAGGAGCATGAATCTTTAGAGCCAGAGGTGGAATACTATGTATTGTGGTTTGAAAGTAAAATATTCCCTGGACCTCATGCTCTGGAGGCAACCATGCTCAGAGGTGGACCCCTGGGGGTATAGGTGAGTATAGCATGGGTGTGCACGCGTGCGTGTGTGTGTGTGTGTGTGTGCATGGGCATGCACACATGTGGTGTGTGTATGAGCAAAAATCTACAGAACCATAAGCAAATACATTTTCCTTCCTCTAAGTTGTGCTTGTCAGGTATTTTGGGTCACAGCGGCGAGAATGCTGACTAAAATGCTATGATTTAAATATTTCCCCCTAAATTAATGTGTTGTAAGATCAGTCAGCAATGCAACAGTATTGAGAGGTGATAGAACTTTTATAGGCAATGAGGTTGGAAAGAGGCATTAATGCCTGTCTCATGGGATTAGGTTAAATATCACAAGAGAAGGTCCATATAAAGCAAGTTCACCCTTACGTTTTTTTCTCTTCCACTGACACCCACTAGCCCCTCTGCTTTTCCATTTTATGATGCATCATCAGGCCCTCACCGGAAGCTGAGCAGATGCCTGTCTACCATGAACTTGGACTTCCCATCCTCCAGAATCATGAGCCAAATAAAATTCTCGCATTTATAATTACCCAGTCTCAGCTATTCTGTTATAGCAACTGAAAGCAGACTGACACATCCTTTTCTGTCATATTCTTCAAATTTGTTAAGCCATTTTTCTTATATAGGGTTAGAAATTGTAAATTTATTGTTATTTTTATACTTTGCAATTCAAACCAAGTATTTTTATCTTCTTTTCAATAAATATGGCTGTGTCATATTTATTTATTTATTTATTTTTGGCTATATAATATTTAAATACAAAGAAAAATAAAAATATATTATTTGATCATGCCCCAATTATTACATTTTATATAAGATGCTTCTGTTATGATTATTAATAGCAAAAAAATTCAACACATTTCATATGTTTATTGATTACTTGGTTTTTTGTCCCAATTATTTTAGAGATGGGATCTTACTCTATTGTCCAGGCTGAATTACTAGCCTTTTTTCCCACTGACTGAAAGAGTCCTTCATATTAATCAAATTCACTGTTTCTTAACATAGTCTATCATATTTATTGAGAGTATTTTTCCAGATTTTAAAATAATGGTAAAGCAGTTACAGAATCATTTAGATATTACATAACTTTAGAAAGAGTTCTCATAATGAACGTACTTTGTTTTAGAATATATCATCTGATTAATTAACTCTAACCTGATGTTTAAATCTTTCATAAGAAGGATGGGTACAGATCCATTACTGCTTCTCATGGACAAAAGGAGAAATACTATGATTTCTAATACAGTTAAATATCCTTCCAGGAAACTTAGCTATTCAGATAATAAGGCCATTGATCATTGGTTAATTTCTACTCACTATGAGTGGTAATTGATCGAAATGACACAAAAATAATATATAAAAGGTAATTCTAATATATCAAGTGAAAGCTTCTCTTAAAATCCTCAGTCTTTGTAGTAATAGCAAAAGTCACACTCAGACAAAAAGAAATGGGTAGTGGACAAAAGCTGGAGTCAGAACTTGGAAGGTTAGCAAAAACCTGGAAGTTGATATTCAAAATTAGGCATATGGTGGCAAAGACTCATTATTGCCCCTGAATTTTAGTTTCCTCCTTGTCTTTTTTAAGTATTGGAACCACCCTCACCACAGATGGTTACCCAGCTAAAAACCACCCAGACTTTTCTGTGGCTAGTTCTGGCCTATGGTGTATGTTTGAGTGATGTAGAAAATACCTGGGTCATCATTTGAGAAAGTTTTCTGCCAATCACTCCCCCCTTTCTCCCGTCTGTAAACTGGAATATGTAGTTAGTTGGCTATAAGCTTGTTTCACCCATATGGGCAGAGCCATTTCACTAGGATGAGCAAAAGAACAAAATAAGACAAAGTTGAGGAATTGAGCTCCCTTGTGGAGCAGAGCTGCACTACTCCTGTGGAACCCTTCCCAACTCGGACTTTTGTGAGAGATAAAAATATAAAACTATCTTTTCTAAGCCAGTTATTATGTATTGTTGCCGCTATGGCTTAGATATAGTTTAATAGTGTGTCCCCCAAAGTTTCATATGTTGGAAGGTTGGTTTCCAGGGTGGTGATAAGAGGTGGTGAGACCTTTAAAAGGTGGGACCCACAGTAAGCTCCTTAGATCAATGAGGGGCATGCCTTTGGAAGGGATTAATGTATTTCTCATGGACTCCGGTTAGTTCTCCTGGAAGGGTTCTTGTAAAAGCCTCAACCTGGCCCCACTCAGATTCTCTCCAGCTTTTTGCCTAACAATGTGAACTATTTCTCCCACAAATGCCCCCACCACAGTGATTCAATCAACTACTAAGTCTCTTTTCTTTACCTGCCTCAGGTATTTCATTATCATAATGAAACACAGACAAAAACAGTATCCAAATCACTGCTTTTCCTTTGGTCACTTCTTGGGTGGGCCCAGAAGTTGGAAAAGAGACAAGGCAGAGAAGACTGAAGTAGAAAAATGAGTATCGATAACTTGTAATTAGAAGGCATTTCACAGGTATCCAGGCAATCATATTGAGATACTGTGTATTAGAGTTCCCACAGAGACTGGGGAAAGGGTTGGAGAACATAGTAAGAGAAAAAAAAAATTGTGAGAACAAAGCAAGGGATGGAAACAAGATATTCTATAGTCTATTCATTTTTTCCCCTGCAGTGTAGGGATCAAACCCAAGGCCACACACACACACACACACACACACACACACACACACACACACGAAGCAAGAATCCTAACCACTTGGCTACAGCCCCAGCCCTTTCATTAGACTTTCTATTTTTGGTTCTATAGTTGAATTTTACTGATTTCTGAATATTAATGTTTTTTTTTTTTTTTTGCGGTACCGGGGATTGAACGCAGGGGCATTCTACCTCTGCGCTACGCCTCTGGCCCTATTTTTTTTTATACTTTATTTGAGACCGGGTCTCACGAAGTTGCAGAGGGCCTCACTAAGTAGAGAGAGAGAGAGAGAGAGAGAGACAGGGGGAGAGAGAGAGAGAGCACGTGAACTGAGGCTGGCCGCGAACCCAGATCCTCCAGTCTCCGCCTCCCAAAGTACTGGGATTACAAGCGTGCGCCACCATGCCCGGTTTTGAATATTAAATCTTTACATGGCCATCTACTAATTTTTTACTTGTACTAGTTTTCCAATAGTTTATTTTAGTAAAACATATTGTCTGCTAACAGTGGTCCTTTTCACATTGTACTTTTATACCTCCCACTTCTTCTCTTGTCTAATTGCACTGGCTACTACCTCCATTATCCCATTATCTTGCTCCAACCTATAGGGCTACAGCATGGTGATGGCTTTGTCACAAGTGTGACAGTTGCATTTATTCTAATAGTGTATTGTGGGACTATCCATCTATTACTAACTTTTCAATACATGGAGATCTTTATACTCAAATTTTACCATATTATAGAGGTATGTATCGATTCTTATTTAAGATATCCAATGTTACCCAATACCTTTTCAGAATCTAAGGAGATGATCATATTATTTTTCTTTTTTGACATATTGATTTTAAAGAATTTATCCTTTTTATACAACCTAGTCTTGCAGTATAGGGGCTGAAAGAAACAGATGGGAGGAGTGTGAATGTGCATTGTTGACTCTATGGAACTTCCTTCACTTTACCATGGAAACTGTCCTCTTTGGATTATGTAACTTTACTTGGGTTAGTTTTGTGTGTGCGGGTTTTATAAATGATCCAAATGAAGCTGGGAGTGGTGGTGCACACTTGTAATCCCAGTACTTGGGAGACTGAGATAGAAGGATTGCAGGTTTGCAGCCAGCCTCAGCTACTTAAGCCCTCCACAGCTTAGTGAGACCCTGTTTCAAAATGAAGAATAAAAAATAGGGCTGGGAGTGTAGCTCGGAGGTAGAATGCCCCTGGGTTCAATCCCCAGTTCTGCAAAAAAAAAAAAAAAAGATCCAAATGCATGTAAAAGACAATATTTTCAGGGTACTATTTTTATATACTTTTATTGGTGCATTATAGTCTCACATCATAAAGTAAATCATGTTAACAGTGACATATATGCACACAGTACTTGGTGTGCCCCCATCCCTGTCTGCATTTTCTTTTCCACCCTTCCCCAGAGTACTGGGATTGACATTGATATTTTCACATAGGTACACATAGCCAATGGTAGTAATTCCTTCAATGAACCTCACTCTTCCCCATCCTATTCACTTAGACCACTTCCCTAGCTCCACAAAGGTTTCTCCTCCATTGTCTGAAGATCCTCTGGTATCCCCATAACTCCTCATTTTAGCTTACACATATTAGAGAAAACATATAATCCTTCACTTTCTATGACTGGCTAATTTTGAGTAATACAATGTTCTCCAGGTCCTTCCATTTTCTTGCAAATGACATAATTTTGCTCTTCTATATAGCCGAGTACAATTCTATTGTGTGGATATCCCATTATTTTGTAATCCATTCATCTGTTGATGGACACCTAGGTTGGTTCCATAATTTGGCTATTGTAAATTGTGCTGCAGAGAACATGGGTATGCATATATTACTGTAGTTCTCAGGTGTCAACCCCTTTGGAAAGGAGTGTCAGCCAGATCATACGGTGAATCCATTCCCAGTTTTCTGGGGAATCTCCACACTGATCTCCATCCACAGTGGCTGAACGAATTTGCAATCCCACCAACAGTGTAGAAGAGTTCCAGTTTCCCCACATCCTCACCAACATTTGTTATTTTTTGACTTCTTGATGATTGCCAATCTGATTGGGGTTAGATGGAATCTCAGTGCAATTTTGATTTGCTAATGATGTTGAAATTCTATTGGCCATTTGTATCTCTTTTTTTTTTTTTGTGAAGTGTCTATTCAATTCAGTTGCCCATTTCTTGATTGGGTTTTTTTTTTAGTGTAAAGACTTTTAAGTTCTTTGTATATTCTAGATATTAGTCCTTTAACAGAGAGATAACTGGAAAAGGTCTTTTTCCATTCTGTATACTTTCTCTTTGACTCTTTATGGTTTCCTTTGATGAGCAGAAGCTTTTTAATTTAATTCCATTTCATTTATTAATTCTTGTTTTAATTTCCTAAGCTATGGGGGTCTTGTTGAGGAAGTTTTTACCTGTGCCTATATGTTGGAGTGTTGGACCTATGCCCTCCTCTAGTAGCATCAAAATTTCTGGTCTAATTTCCAGGTTTTTGATCCATCTTGAGTTGACTCCTGTGCAGGGTGAGAGATAAGGATTTAGTCCCATTTTTCTACAAATGGATTACCAGTTTTCCTAACACCATTTGTTGAAAAGGCTCTTTTCTCCAATGTATGTGTATGGCACCTTTGTTGAAAACCAATTGGCTATAAGTGTGTAGATTTGTTTCTGTATCTTATATTCTGTTCCATTGGTCTATGTGTCTGTTTTTGTGCCAATAGCATGTGTGTTTTTTTAATTAGTGTAGATCTGTAGTATAATTTGAAATCAGGAATTGTGATGCCTCCTGCATAGTTCTTATTGCTGAGAATTGTTTTGGTTATTCTGGGTCTTTGTTTCTTCATATGAAATTTAGGACTGATTTTTCTACATCTGTGAAGAATGACATTGGTATTTTTATAGTGATTGAATTGATTCTGTAGATTACTTTTGGTAGAATGACCATTTTGATAAGATTTATTCTGCCTATCCAAGAGCAAGGGAAATCTTTCCATCTTCTAAGATCTTCTTCAATTTCTTTCTTTAGTGTTTTATAATTTTCATTGTAGAAGTATTTTCCTCCTTTGTTAGGTTTATTCCTAGGTATTTTATTGGTTTTGAGGTTATTGTGAATGAAATTATTTGCTGGATTTCTTTCTCAGTGGATTCTTGGTTGGTATATAGAAAAGCTACTGATTTTTTAGGTTGATTTTGTATCCTGCTACATTGCTGAATTTGTTAATCAGTTCTAGAAGTCTTTTGGTTGAGTTTTTTGGGGGTCTTCTAAATATGGGATCATGTCATCTGCAAATAAAGATAATTTTACTTCTTCTTTTCCTATTTTAATTCCTTGATATCTTTCTCTTGTCTTATTCTGGCAAGAGTCTCAAGGATTATATTGAAAAGGAGTCATGATAGTGGGCATCCTTGTCTTGTTCCTGTTTTTAAAGGGATTCCCACAGTTTTTCCCCTTTCACTATGATGTTGGCTTTGAGTGTTTTGTAATTGCCTTAATGATGTTGAGGCAAGTTCCTTCTATTCCAGTTTTCTGCAGTTTTTTTCAAATGAATGGGTTTTGGATTTTGTCAAATGCTTTTTCAGCATCTATTGAGATGATCATGTGATGTTTGTCTTTAGTTCTATTTATGTGGTGAATAACATGTACTGATTTGCATATGTTGAACCATCCTTGCATTCCTGGGATGAAACTAACTTGATCATTGTGCATAATTTTCTTGATGTGGCTTTGAATGTGCATGGCTAGTATTTTGTTCAGAAGTTTTGCATCTATGTTCATCAATGATTTTGGTCTGTAATTTTCTTTTCTTGAGGGATCTTTGTTTTCAGTATTAATGTGATACTGACCTCATAGAAGGAGTTTGGAAGAATTTCATCTGTTTCAATTTCATGAGATAACTTGTGAAGTATTTGGTTTAGTTTTTCTTCAAAGGTTTTGGAGAATTTAGGTGGGAATCCATGTGGGTCTGGGCTTTTCTTTGATGGAAGGCTTTTTATTGTTGTTTCTATCTCTTTGCTTGTTATTGGCCCATTTAGGTTCTCTATATCTTCTTGGTTCCATTTAGGTAGGTTATATGTGTCTAGAAATCTGTTGATTTCTTCCATGTTTTCCAGTTTACTGGAATATAAATTTTCAAAATAGTTTCTGATTATTCTCTGAATTTCCCCACTATCAGTGGTGATGTCTCCTTCTTCATTTCTGATTTTAATAATTTGGGTTTATTCTCTCTTTCTGTTGGTTAGGTTGTCTACAGGAATGTCAATCTTGTTAATCTTTTCGAAGAACCACATTTTTGTTTTGTTGATTCTTTGTATTGTTCTTCTGTTCTCTATTTCATTGATTTCTGCTCCAGTTTTAATTATCTCCTGCCTTCTACTGGCTTTGGGATTAGACTCCTCCTTTTTTTCTAGGTCCTTGAGGTGTGTCATGAGTTTGTTTTTTTTTTTTTTTTGGTGACTTTCTGTTTTTCTTATGTTGGCACTCAGTGCTATAAATTTTCCTCTTAACACTGCCTTCAAAGTGTCCCATAGATTTTGGTACATCATGTCTCTATTTTTATTTAATTCTAGTAATTTTTTTTTATTTCTCCCCTTATTTCTTCTCTGATCCAGTCCTCATTCAAGAGTGTATCATTCTGTCTCCATGTATTTATGTAATTTCTTTTTGTCTTCCTGTTGTTGATTTCTACTTTCATTCCATTGTGATCTGTGAAGGTGCAGAGAATTATATTACCTTTTTAAAATTTGCTGGTACTTGCTTTGTGGCCCAGTATGTGGTCTATTTTAGAGAAGGTTTTGTGAGCAGCTGAGAAGAATGTGTATTCTGCTGTTGTTGGTTGAAATATTCTGTATATGTCTATTAGTTCTATTTGGTTTATAGTGTTCTTTAGGTTTGAAGAGTCTTTACTCATCTTTTGCCTGGAATATTGCTTTAGTGGTATGAGTGGTGTGTTTAAATCTCCCAATATTATTGTGTTTGGGTCTATTTGAAAACTGATGTTCTAAAGAGTCTGTTTTACAAAAGTGGGTGCACCCACATTTGGGGCATAAATGTTTATTATCATTCTATCGTCTTGTTGGATTGTTCCTTTTATATGTGACCCACTTTGTCTCTTCTGATGTGTTTTAGCTTAATGTCTGTTTTGATAGATATGAGTGCTGCTACCCCTGCTTGTTTTCCATCTCCATTTGTATGGTATATCTTTACCCATCCTTTCACTTTTAGCATACGGATATCTTTGGCTGTAAGGTGACTTTCTTGCAAGAAGCATATAGTTGGATTATGTTTTTAATCCACATTGCCAGTCTGTCTTTTAATTGGGGAGTTAAGACCTTTGACATTCAGTATTATTATTGAAATATGATTTTTGTTTCCTGTCATTTTGAGTTCTATTTTCTGTTTGATGTAGAGTTGTTTCTTCTTTTCTTAGTTACCCATCTAGTGGAGTTCATCCCTTCTCTGGTTCTGGAATTTAATTCTTTTTTCTTCTTTGTGTTTAATTTTTAAGTATTTTCTCTATCGCTGGCCTTGTAGTCATGAATTGTTTTAGTTTCTGCTTGTCTTGGAACATTTTTATTTCTCCATCAATTTTGAATGATATCTTTGCTGGATATAGCAGTCTTGGTTGGGAGCTGTTTTCTTCCAGGGTCTGGCATACATCATACAAGTCCCTCCTGACATTCATAACTTGAGTTGAGAAGTCTGGAGTGATTTTTATTGTTTTGCACCTGAATGTCACCTGTTATTTTGTTCTTGCTGCTTTTACAATTCCTTCTTTGGCCTCTGTGTTAGTCATTTTTATTATTATGTGACAGGGGGAAGTCCTTCTTTGATCTTGTCTTGATGGTGTTCTGAATGTCTCCTGTATGTGGATGTCCAAGTCTATTTCTATCTTTGGGCAATTCTCTGAAATTATTTCTCTGACAAGATTTCTGATACCCTTGGTTTGTTCTTCTAAACCTTCAATGTCTACTATCCATAAGTTAGGATGCTTCATATTGTTTCATATTTGTTGATTGTTCAGGTTGTGTTGTTGTATTGTCTTCTATATATTGTTGACTGTGTTTTCAGTTTTGAATGAACTGTCTTCCAAGAGTGATACTCTGTTTTCCATGTCATCTAGTCTGCCAGAGGTGGTTTCTATTGTTGTCTTTAATTCATGTATTGACTCTATCTTTTGCTCAAAGCATCATTTTGGTTCTTTCTTAGTGCCTCAATTTCTCTATTGATATGCTCTTTCATTTCTTGTACACTTTCTTTGAAGCCTTTCATCATAATTAAGATAAAAATTCAGAATTCTCCTTGTGGCATTTCCTGAAGATCAGTATCAGTGATCTCCTTTGTTGTTGAGTTGTGGGAGTTTATTGTTTCCTTGCTGTTCTTCATTCTCATATTTTCAGGAGTCTCATGTTTGTATTTCTGTTGTATTGGCATCTTCTTCCTTCTTGTGTGTGAGTCCTGTATCTATTTTTTATCCCTTCATAATAAGGGCTATGCTGGGGCTATATATCTGCCTCTACCAATCTGTCTCATATTATCAAACTTTTGAGCTTGTCTCCCAGAGCCTCTTTAACTAGATATAGCTCTTAGTGCAGGCAAACAGGAGTCACTGATTGGCTGCAGGTCACTGTGCTCTCCAGCCCCATACTCCATCGGGCCAGAGACTATGATGTTTTGCTCAGAACCTGCAGCCTGCTGGTTGGGATTTAATGCCCCACAGACACCACCACTGATCTGCTGATTGCTAGTCCATGAAACTGCACAGCGCTGACTGTGGCCAGTGGGTTTAAGCACAGCAGGGCCAATGATTGCTATGTTCCTAGCTTGTGGCCTGGCTTCCTGAGTTTGATGGCCCCTAGAACACACCCCTAATCTGATGGTTAAGATCAAATAGAGCACTGTCAACCACTGGCATGCATGCATGCCAGGCACAAACTCTGCTAGGGGAGAGAGTGTTGAGTTCCAAGCCTGTGATTACATGAACCCCTGCTGGCACCTGGCCTCCCTGATTTCAGGGCCCAAGCTTTGGCCAGGAGAAATTGTACAGTTCTAAGCCCGGGCCTTGGGTGGCTCAGTTATTTAGCATCAGAGACACCACTGCTGCTCTGAGAAGCTGTGATCATGTGATCCCTTGTTGGCCTCTGGCAGTGGTTATGCCCCAAAATGGCCAGGCATGAGTTTATAGATCTCCAAGCCTGCATCTCAGTAGGCTGAGTTATTTCACCCCACAGACACCATGGATGGCTGTCCTATGGTGATCGCTGGAGACCCTGCAAGGGTGTGGTGAACATGCTAGGTCCCTCCCACCCAAAAGGCCCTAGGGGCTGTCTGCTAATTCATGTTCTGCTATGCCCAACTATAGCCCCCACCCCCACCTCCACAGGGGTGACTTGCAAACTCACAGACCCAGCAAGTCTGTTCATTGCCACTCAAGTCCCTGTGGCTACACATGGCCGTCTCCTGCTGGGACAGCTTGTTAACTCATGGTCTTGATGAGTGCCGCTTGGGTTCCTACAGGCAGAGATGAGTTCAGTTGCACCCACATGATCTAACTGGGTCATGTGAGTAGTTTGGTCTTTGTTGAGCATGGAGAGAAAAGTTGCCTGCTTTTGATGATGATCTGTAGTCTCTGGCTTCATAAGAATCTGCTGCTTCTTTGCTGGAGGTCTCTGGGAGCCACAGAGCCAGCATGACCTGGACAAGATGGCGACCCCATCACCACTTTCTGCTCACCAGCTGAGACACAGGGAGCTCTTTACAGTCCTCTTCTCTCTCTTCTTCCTCTGATTCTGCTGTGTTTCGACTGTTGTTGTTTTGTTGAGTTTTGGCTGCTTTTCTTTCCTTGTCAAGAAGCAGTTGTCCCTGTGGTTGATTTCCAAGTCTTGGAGCACCTGAAGCTGTCTCCTTCTATTCCGCCATCTTTAATCCTACAAATTTTATATATACTTTATTCATTACATTTTTTGGCTTCCACATAGACAGTAACTTTTGCAATAAAGCACTAATTATTAATGTATTTCTATTGCTCTATATATTTTAGCAGGTATTTGGTTTTTTAAAAATATTTTTCTTTCTTTGTTAAAATGTATTTAAGTTTTTTCTGCACTGTTTAATTTGTAACACAGTATCAATCTAACACATCCTGACTTGTTTACAAATGCAGCATCAAGTTGTAAGCTGTAGAGAAACCACTCACAATTACATTTTATAATTGTTCAAGCTGATGCTGTTTTTTTTTATAAAATTTTTTGGTGCATTGTAATCATACAGCATGAAGAAGTTCAGGGTGATAGAGGCATACATGCACACAGTACTCATTGAGCCCTTCCCCAGTTGCACCCTACTCCCTCTCCCTCCCACCTTCCTGTGTACAACATTGTGATTGGCAGTGATAATTTGCTTAGGTACATCATGTCCATTTAAGTGTTTCCCTCTTTAAGTCTTCCACCCTCTTCCTGCCTCCTTCAGTTAAGTCTCCTACATCACTCCACTGAGGTTTCTTCTTTGTCTGGACTCCTCCCTGTGTCCCAATTTCTCCCTAGCTTCCACACATGAGGGAAAACATTCAACCTTTCACTTTTTGTGACTCACTAATTTCACTGAACATAATATTCTCCAGTTCCATCCATTTCCCTGCAAATGACATAATTTTGTTCTTCTTTATGGCTGAGTAGAATTCCATTGTGTATATATCCCATAATTTTGCAATCCATTCATCTGTTGATGGACACCTCAGCTGGTTCCATAGTTTGTCAATTATGAATTGTTCAGCTATAAACATAGATATGCATGCATTAGTATGGTAGTCTGGTTCCAATTCTTTAGAGTAGATACCCAGGAGTGGTATAGCTGGGTTATATGGTAGGTTAATTCCCATTCTTCTGAGGACCCTCCACACTGTTTTCCAAAGTGGTTGCACTAATTAATTTGCAATCTCACCAAAAATGTATCAGAGTTCCTACTTCTCCATATTCTTGCTAGAATTTATTATTGTTCATGTTATTATTGATTGCCATTCTAATTGGAGTTAGGTGAAATCTCAGGGTAGGTTTGATTTGCATCTCTTTGATTACTAATGATGTTGAACATTTTTTCATATATTTATTGGCCATTTGTTTTTCTTCTTTTGTGAAGTGTCTAGTTCACTTGACCATACTTTGATTGGGGTATTTTTTTTTTGGCAGTAAGTTTCTTGAGTTCTTTGTATAATCTAGATATTAGTCCTCTATCGGAGGAGTAGCTGGCAAAGATCTCTGTCAGCTCTCTTTTGGGGTTTATGATAGTTTCCTTTGCTTCACAGAAGTTCTTCAGTTCAATGAAATCCCATGTATTAAGCCTCATTTTAATTTTTTTTGCCTTTGGGGTCTTATTGAAGGAGTTTTTACCTGTGCCTAGATGTTCTTCTTTTAAGGTTCTATCATGAATATATTGGGATAGTCCCAAGGAAAAGGGTGATTCCAAAGGCCAAGAAATAAAGAACTCATTATTTCTTTAGGCTTACTTCCTAGAAATTTAGGTAACTTATTTTACAAGTAGCTTATCCTTCCTCTTCAAGCTAGTCCCCTTCGCTGGCCACCCTCACACTCATAGGATCATATGCAGCCAACAACAGTGCTAGACTGTATAAAAGAACTTGAGTTGACTGGTACTTAATGGAGAACATAAGTATCTATAAGTCAATAGAATTACACAGAAAAAATATTTATTTATTTATTTATACTCAGCTTTGCCCAGAAATTATGCCAGTTAGCTTCCTTGGTAGGTTTCTTATAATTGTATCATTGGTGTTCCACACTCTTATTTCTCTATAGTGAGCCTTCGTATTTGATATTAGATCCTCCCCGACTTTTTGGAATAGGAAGTCATCATCCTTGGTCAGCTTCCTATCACCTCCCTGTTATTGCCAAACATATGGGATCTTCCTCACTTTGGACATATGGAATCTTACCCCCTTTCTCCAATATTATTGTGTCCTTATAAATCAGTAACAGCAGGAATATGTGTAGACAATAAATAAATAACATGGTTTCCCTAAAGGCCAACTCTACCAAAATGTTGTTTCATTTAATTTGCACTGTAGGAAAAAGTGAAATGTAGAATCTGTCTGTCTCTGTTAGCTATGTCTTCATGCTTCCTGTGAACCTATTTTCAATGAGGAATTTACAGTATTTATGGTGAAGATTTATTTGCATAAATATTTTCTTTCTTAATTTTTTGCCACAATTCTCCCTTTATTTCATTTTTAAATCCCGTTTCTCAAACTCAAAATCCCATTCTAGCTTGGCACATTAAAAATAATTCAACAGATGTTGCAGGCATCACTGTATATTTTCTGTTTCCACACAAGAAAAGAAAATTGGCTGAGTGAATCTCTGTTGATCTGCACTTATGTGGGTACCATCAATGCCTTCCTCAGAGTGCATCTTCCTGTCACTCTAAGCCAGCTGTCATGAAGATACTGAATTATTTCAACCCATGTAACTTTTGCACACATCCTCTATCTGGTTATACTGTACATGGCTATTCTTTTCTTTTTTCAATGTAAATGTCTGAAAATAGTGATACTTGTTTGTCTATGTAAATGTCTAAAAATAGTATCACAACATGATTGTTTTGCTTTTTCATTTTTCTCCTATATTGTGCAGTATTTTCTCCTAGTATCTTCCCAGGGCATTTGGCTTTTCAAAGATAAAAACATTCCTTATTCATAATTTTCCAACTTTTGGAAAAACTCAATAATAGTATTTATGATTCAGTCTATACTTAGTATTTCTATAATTATAATAAAGGCTTTTTCTCAGTTTAAGAGTATGTATAAAGAGCAACTCAGTATCCACATAAATTCAAGTTTGTGGATATTTCATCACTTTAAGTCACTAAACATCCACATGATTACAGGAATTATTTTACATTGCTCAACACATTTATTCATTTTTCCATTCCTTACCTAACACTTCAGCTAGGCATTTCAGAAATTCAAAATTGTAGTACTCTTCCTCTTCGGGTGTCTGGTTCTTAGTCAGTGAAACACAAATGAATAAGCAACAAGAGTATAGTATTTATTTTTGGACATCATCTATATAAGGAATATTTGCTCTACAAGGAATCAAAAACTGTAATTTATTTGCCCAAATAGTCTGTCATTTAATAATTTTAGGACTAATGTGTCCTTCAATATAAAAACATGAAATGTAATATAATGTGGCACTCTTCTTTGTCATTTTAGTATAATTCTTTCCAACCTATAATCAATGCTGAACAAACATTGAATGACTGAAACACTGACTGAATAGGTATTATAACTTTGTATCTTCACAATAATTTCAAAACCAATCAAATACCTAAGAATAAACTTAACCAAAGAGGTAAAAGACCTCTACAATAAAAATTATAGAACACTGAAGAAAGAAATTGAAGAAGATCTTAGAAGATGGAAAGATCTCCCCTGCTCTTGGATAGGCAGAATAAATATTATCAAAATGGCCATCCTGCCAAAAATGATCTACAGAGTCAATGCAATCCCTATCAAAATACCAGTATCATTTTTCGCAGAGCTAGAAAAATCAGTCATTAATTTCATATGGAGAAACAAAAGACCCAGAAAAGCCAAAGAAATTCTCAGCAATAAGAACCATGCAGGAGGCATTACAATACCTGATTTCAAATTATACTACAGAGCTATAGTAATAAAATCAACGTGGTATTGGCACAAAAACAGACACATAGACCAGTGGAACAGAATAGAAGATACAGAAACAAGTTCACAAACTTATAGCCAATTGATTTTCAACAAAGGTGCCAAACACGTACATTGGAGAAAGGACAGTCTTTTCAACAAATGGTGCTGGTGCTGGGAAAACTGGTTATCTACCTGTAGAAAAATGGAACTGAATCCTTACCTCTCACCCTGCACAAGAGTCAACTTGAGATGGATCAAACACTTGGAAGTTAGATCAGAGACTGTGAAATTATTAGAAGAAGCCATAGGTCCAACACTCCATCATATAGGCACAGGTAGAAACTTCCTCAACAAGATCTCCAAAGCAAAGGAAATTAAAACAAGAATTAATAAGTGGGATAGCATTAAACTACAAAGCTTCTGCTCATCAAAGGAAACCATCAAGAGCTTAAAGAGAAAGAATGGGAGAAGATCTTTGCAAGCTATCCCTCTGACAGGGGTCTAATATCTAGGATATACAAAGAACTTAAAAGACTTTACACTAAAAAAAAAAAATAACCCGATCAAGAAGTGGGCAACTGAAATGAATAGACACTTCACAAAAGAAGAGATACAAATGGCCAATAGATACATGAAAAAATGTCCAATATCATTAGCAATCTGGGAGATGCAAATCAAAACTACTCTAAGATTTCATCTAACCTCAATTAGAAGGGCAATCATTAAGAAGTCAAACAACAACAAATGTTGGTGAGGATGTGAGTAAACTGGGACTCTTCTACACTATT